>JASAMZ010003628.1:0-12282 GCA_030248115.1 Linhomoeus sp. GSCO2_2
TAGCTTAGCCAGTCATGCGCTTTTAAAGTGCAAAATAATTCATTAAATTACACAAAGTTGCACACTTCAAAACAACAGAATGAACTCATCATATATCATACAGCACCCTAACAATCGTAGACAGAATAATTAATGACAAAATGTTTTTAGTAAGTACCATCTTATCTTCAGTACTCTGGTTAGGTACAATAAGTTACCGGTAATGATTTGTTTGATGCTCTTATTTGTTTTCCTGGATGGATTGAGTAGTGCATAGCATAGGCACTGTGTGTGTCAGTTTGCAAGAGCACGATAGTACTTGCCGTGCACAACAGTAAAACACTTGATTAATAATCACTACCGTACAGTGCCAAATAGCCCTGATCTTCATAGACCCGCAGGTATACTAATTGGCACCAAGTGCCAATTAGTATTCCCGGGGTACCTGCGATGGGGCCGCAAAAAGATTTTTGGTCGTGACAAATTTCTGTCCAATAACCTGTTAGACGTGACGTAATCTGAGCTAAAGACAAGACTTTTGCAAGAGTTTGTTGATATCTTACGTTTAATATTACTGGAATGCGTTGCACACACTCAAATTTTAAGCTATGACACAACCTCACATAACATAGGCCTACGCCTTTCAAAATCTGAGCATACATACAATGGAAGCTTCTGAAAAGAACTGCAAACGGAAAGTGCCAATTTGTATACCCGGGCATGCTATTTGGATCGCACTTTTGTCTGGCAAAATTCCTATTTTTCGAATAGTGCGCCCGGGTATACTATTGGCGCTGTAGTACGGTACAGTGTAAATTCCAGGACTGGTTCACCGAGTACGACAATCGTCTCAACTTCTTTCCCCACTACGACCAAGATTTCTTCCCGGAGCCTTTCTACGACTTGATGATCAAGTCGCGACCTGTACCCATTGTTGTCAGCTCCACCGATTTGGAGGGGGGCTGGTTTGGTGAGTGGTTGCAGATTATGGAAAGAAGTTGAGACGATTGTCGTACTCGGTGAACCAGTCCTGGAATTTACACTGTACCGTACTACAGTGCCGAATAGTATACCCGGGTGTACTATTCGAAAAATAGGATTTTGCCAGACAAAAGTGCGATCCAAATAGCATGCCCGGGTATACAAATTGGCACTTTCCGTTTGCAGTTCTTTTCAGAAGCTTCCATTGTATGTATGCTCAGATTTTGAAAGGCGTAGGCCTATGTTATGTGAGGTTGTGTCATAGCTTAAAATTTGAGTGTGTGCAACGCATTCCAGTAATATTAAACGTAAGATATCAACAAACTCTTGCAAAAGTCTTGTCTTTAGCTCAGATTACATCACGTCTAAGTCTAACAGGTTATTGGACAGAAATTTGTCACGACCAAAAATGTTTTTGCGACCCCATGTAGTATACCCCGGGTATACTAATTGGCACTTGGTGCCAATTAGTATACCTGTGGTATACTATTTAGGGGCTATTTGGCACTGTACGGTAGTGATTATTAATCAAGTGTTTTACTGTTGTGCACGGCAAGTACTATCGTGCTCTGCAAACTGACACACACAGTGCCTATGCTATGCACTACTCCAATCCATCCAGGCAAACAAATAAGAGCATCAAACAAATCATTACCGGTAACTTATTGTACCTAACCAGAGTACTGAAGATAAGATGGTACCGCTCAAAACATTTTGTCATTAATTATTCTGTCTACGATTGTTAGGGTGCTGGTATGCATATGTATGTAGTTCATTCTGTCGTTTCGGAGTGCCGCAACTTTGTGTAATTTAATTATTTTGCACTTTAAAAGCGCATGACTGGCTAAGCTAGGTAGGGCACTACTTTTGCTTAGTTGAGCTACAGTACCAGCAAAATGAATCAGAATATGTTTTGACCAACAAACGAAATCAAGCGGCAAGATAAACAACTCACGTTCGTCATCGTCGCTTCTTCCGCTTCAGCGATTCGACGCACCGTCTGTCGTTTCAGACAAGCGATCAATTGAACAGAGCTGGTCGAGTAGCACCCCATTTCTCTCGCTAGGGTCAAAGTGCCCCTCCTTACGGTTCCCGGGGTTTTCACGGCGGGCCCTCCAAGCGCTGGCGTGCTCATTAGAACGCCGCCGCGAAACAGGCCTGTGGATTAGGTATTTCGAGCGACACACACCCAAAGTCGCAGCAATATGGAATACGGTAGCGAATCTTACGCGAAGCTAGTATTCGCCCGTGAATGTATCAGTAATGCTGAGCTGCTCAAATTCAATTTCAAGTTTGAAGTTTGCTTCTGGAAAAGCCGACGCAATACAAAGTACCGTAATCCGGGGCCATTTGGCAGATCAGGTCCTACGTACTACTGTGTCTGCTGATGTGATGAGCGATGACACATTGGGCCTTTGTTTGATCTGTATAACCGTCACAGCGCCAAGTTGTCTACAGTCAGAGCTGTGAAGTGGACTGATGGGACGCCAAAGGTCTAGGCACCCATATCATGTTGCATTCCATACTGTAACCCACCTCTGGAGTGTGGGCTGACCAAGTGCAGGAACACTGAAGCGGCCCCAGCGGATTCCCCAATAATCGTCACTTTATTTGAATCGCCGCCAAAAGTGGCGATATTATCCCGAACCCACTTCATGGCCTCCACCTGGTCCCACAGACCGTAATTACCCATTGCCGCGTCGTCTTCGGTCGTGAGAAAGCCTGAAATCTGGGAAAATCGTGGGTTACCCGCTGGGCATAGTGAGTATGCTTAGTGCGTCGCCCACCCAACACCCCCAAGCGGTAGTTGAAGGTGACGACGACGACGTCCCGTGCGACCAAGTTGTCGACGATGTTCTGGACGCCAAACTCAGTCGAAGAGCCGGCAACAAACGCCCCGCCATGGATCCAGAGCAGCACTGGGTAGCCGTCGCGGAACTCCGGGCTCTGAAGGCAGTCGTCGTCGTCGTCGTCGTCGTCGTCGTCGTCGTCGTCGTCGTCGTCGTCGTCGTCGTCGTCGTCGTCGTCGTCGTCGTCGCCGTCGCCGTCATCGCCGTCGTCGTCGTCGTCGTCGTCGTCGTCGTCGTCGCCATCGTCGCCATCGTCGTCGTCATCATCGTCGTCGTCTTCGTCGTCGTCGTCGTCGTCCCTGTCGTCGTCGTCGTCGTCGTCGTCGTCGTCGTCGTCGTCGTCGTCGTCGTCGTCGTCGTCGTCGTCGTCGTCGTCGTCGTCGTCGTCGTCGTCGTCGTCGTCGTCGTCGTCGTCGTCGTCGTCGTCGTCGTCGTCGTCGTCGTCGTCGTCGTCGTCGTCGTCGTCGTCGTCGTCGTCGTCGTCGTCGTCGTCGTCGTCGTCGTCGTCGTCGTCGTCGTAGTCGTCGTCGTCGTCGTCGTCGGCAGTTATTGCACACTATTCATACTCTGCTCGCCGGCGCGAATACATTGACGTAGAGACAGTCTTCCGCAAAAGTCTCGATATAAATGCAGCTTCCACCGAATTGACTCGCTTCTCTCACGTCGAACCAAAGCTGGGCCGGTTCTGGCCTCTATAAATTCAAACATTTCGACTCATGTGGGCCGAACAAAGTTGTCCCAAATGCAACCAACCCACAATATTCAAACCTCAAATCTCAAATTGCCAACTGGAGGTCTCGCATAGGGAACGCCCAGAAACACATTGGCATATTGGCCAGGCCGAGTTTCTATCGGCAAAATCCTACCCCTGATCCTTCCCTGTGTGACAGTTGCTTCTACTGGCCGATTTCTCGAAATATCCTCATTTGCGACAATCAAGTGCAAAAGTAAAAGGCTCAGTACGGACTGTATTAACGCCATTATTACTTGTTTTGCACGTACGAACAGTACACTAACAGTGCGACGACGACGCCCTTTCGTGTGCTTCGCAAAAGAGAGAGATTCCGGTCCAGTAATGTTTGCACAACAGATTTCGACCCTCCAAAACTTTCAACGTGAATGCCAGCAGCCGGACCTTGCGTATGGACGCGTGCACCTACATTTGTAGACCAATCGGCAAAGAATTCAAGCGGTAAGCAAACAATTTTGCAACAATTTTACAATCTGCAATTAGTCGAGATCTCCCATTCAGCCGCAGCCTATGTCGTGCCGCCGTATGTACGCGTTTCATTCAACTCTTGCTTGATAATTGAATAAGATTTAGCGAGCTGACCAATTATGTCAACTGAACTGGCGAGCGCGATCTCCACGCCAAACCCTGCCATCAATGTCTAACAAATTTGAGTTAGTGTTACATCAAAAGCGAAGTCTCTCGTCGTAGGAGTTCAAACTTGTGGAGTGGGTTGCGTCACCCCGGACGACTCGCCCGGTTAACAAGCATAACCGACTGAACGCTTCACGGCATCCGTTCCACAGTCATGCAAAGTAGGTAGAAGCTAGAAGCCCTTTACGAAAAGAATGCGCCAAATTCAAACTCGGCAACTTCCCACCATGCGCCCAAAATACGCCAACACGAATCCCTTCGGATCACGCAATTATCGTCTCGAGCTCAGTTTGGTGAGGTCTTCCTTGTTGTAGAGCTCCCAGGGGCCGCAGGGCTCCTTCAGCAGCTTCTTCTCCTTCGCCTCCTCCACGCTGATGTCGTGGATCCTGCAAAGTACGACGCAGCATCGTCAACGTGGATTGCAGGGCGAGTGGGCATTACTGGTGGTTTGATGACGTGACGCTAGTGGTATGCGACATGGTGTGATCGGACACGGTTCGATTGAGTGCACACTAGACCTGCAGGACAGGACCAACGCCAAAACAACGTGTAACACGCACGCACGCACGCACCACGCACGCACGCGCGCACGCACGCACGCACGCACGCACGCACGCACGCACGCACGCAGGCACGCACGCACGCACGCACACCCGCCGCAGTAACCACCTGCAACCATTGTTGTTGGGGTTCCAGTTGAAGGAGCGGCAGGAGTAGCTTCGGGCGCACTGGTCGTGGCAGGCCTTGTAGCCGGTCATGGAGTCGACCGTGTTGTAGTCGTGGCCCAGGATGCACGCCTTCCCGTACAGTACCAGGGCCAGATTGGGCGGCAGGATGGATGAGTCTGGAGGAGATGACGCGCTACGTTGCTACGCGCTACGCTACGTTACACTGCGTTGCTACGCGTGGCATTGTGCGTCGCCAAACCATCATTACGATCTCACCCGAACTCATCCACATTCCAGCGACGACGGCGAAGGCGAGAGCGGTCGCAAGGTTGGCCATCGCGATTTAGGCGAGTTGTGTGGTCGTAGTAACTTGCAATCGTTCGAAGCGAAAGAGAGGCAAGTCGTTTCCTGGAATCCGTCAAATCAAAAGTTATGTACTCTTACAGCGAGTCCTGTGCGACTTCGCGCTCGTTCGTCACAGTCCTTGAGTCACTTATCGAGTACCGTACCACAATGGGCGGTACTCGATTCTGCCGCCGCCTCTACAAGAGCCGAAAATCTGACAAGCATCAGAATGACAACTAGATTTCGAGCTCACTCCGTTCGCGGCTCGTGCCTGCTCGCTTGTGCGCCAGAAGCGAAATAGAGCATGGCTCAATGCCACGTCAAGCAGCTCGTTCGCCTGCAAATTGCAGCGCGTGCTTTGCGACAGAAGCAGCATATTGGACTGTCTCGCGAAGTGCTAACTATGCGAGCTATAATTTGGCTTTTGTGATCGTTGCCGCTCTCTCTGGGGGGGGGGGGGGGGGGGGGCGGATAATGGGCTGAGCTGCGCGCATGACCAGACCACTGCGTCAGAAAGTCGAAAGCGGCTGCTGGCGAATGCGACAGCTAGTCGCGAGTTGCCGATATTGTATACTGTACGCAGGCGGACTAGCTGCAACGTCACCGCTACCTACACAGGCATGTGGTAGAGCTCACCGTTTTATACGCGCTGCGCGGGAACAAAGCAGCTAACTCGTTCGAATGAAAGTCGATGTGCGTCGCCTACCGAGGTCGTCGCAAAGGGTTAGCTCATCGAAGACGAGGCATCCCGAATTCAACTTTCCACATGCTTCCATAAAAGCTGAACCGTTACTTCAAGTTCGACAAACTAAACTTCGTATGCGCTATTCACGCGTCTTGCGTGCAATGACTGTTAACCAGTTGTCGACAACCCAGGACGTTTCGGGATCCACCGATCCCGAAACTCTGCACAGATAGATCCCGATGCAGGGTGGCGGGGATCTCGCCAGTCCATGACGAAAATTTAGAACTGTACAGCAATTCACCGTCAATTTTACTAGCCGTTCCTTCCTGTTGCAGAAGAATTTCTGTGATCTGAATAGCATGGAATGTAGTCGTCAATGGCCGTAATGTCCGGTTGCATGATCTGCCCTGTTGAAGGTCTGTCCTGTTGTGAGCCAACGGCGCTGGTCGCCTCGCGCGCGCGCCGCAACGTCCGTCCTGTTCATTGTCAAGGTCTGACCTGTTGCAAGATTTGTCCTGTTGAAGGGTCTGTCCTATTGCAGGGTATATGTCCTGTTGCAAGGTCTGTCCTGTTGCAAGGTCTGTCCTGTTGCAAGGTCTCTCCTGTTGCAAGGTCTGTCCTGTTGCAAGGTCTCTCCTGTTGCAAGATCTATCATGTTGCAAGATCTGTCCTGTTGCAAGGTATCTCCTGCGTGCAAGATTTTTCCTGTTCCAAGATCTGTCCTGTTGCAGGGTCTCTCCTGTTGCAAGATTTGTCCTGTTGTAAGATCTGTCCTGTTGCAAGATCTGTCCTGTTGCAAGATCTGTCCTGTTGCAGGGTCTGTCCTGTTGCAGAGGATATTATCCAAGATCTCTGTTAAGATATACTCTTCAGTAAGTATGTCCTGTATTGCAAGATTTGTCCTATTGCAGAGTCTGTCCTGTTGCAAGGGTGGCTTTGCAAGATCTATCCTGTTGCAAGATTTGTCCTGTTGCAAGATTTGTCCTGTTGCAAGATCTATCTTGCTGTTAGGTTTGTCCTGTTGCAAGATCTGTCCTGTTGCAAGATTTGTCCTGTTGCAAAATCTGTCCTGTTGCAAAGTCTGTCTTGTTGCAAGGTCTGTCCTGTTGCTAGATCTGTCCTGTTGCAAGATTTGTCCTGTTGCAACATCTGTCCTGTTGCAAGATGTGCCCTGTTGCAAGATTTGTCCTGTTGCAAAATTGGCTGTTGCAGAGGTCTGTCCTGTTGCGAGCGAATGGCGCTGGTCACCTCACACAACCATCCTGTTGCAACGTCTGTACTGTTGCAAGATTTGTCCTGTTGCAGAAAGTCTGTCCTGTTGTGCAAGCCAATGGCGCTGACTGCCTCCCCGAACGCGCTGTACAAAAGCGGCGCGCAAAACAAATGATAGAGGAGGCAGGCAGATTGTCCTGTTGCAAGATCTGTCATATTTGCAAGCGAAATAGTCGCTGAAGCGGCTAGAATTGCCTGCGCGAGCATTGTCGTACTGTTCAATGCTCTGTTCCAACGCTCAGTTTAGCGATCGCCGCTGTATCGCCTGAGATTATGCAAGCTTGCATACTTTTCAATGCCTGCGCGAGCTCGCTGTTGTATTGCCTGGATTGCATTCGCTTTTGCAAGGCTCTGCTACCGTGCCTTGCCGTTCTGTTCATGCGATGCCTGGTTTGAAGGCAGGCAGCAACAGGCAGGCGCTGACCGTGCAGCGATTGATTGCCGCCGCTGGCGTCCGGTTGGCGTCTAGGCGCGCTCGTGCTGAAGCGTAGGCGATGGCAAAGTGCTGAGCGAGGCAAGCGCATGCTGAAGCGTCGCGTGTGGCGAAGTGCTAGGGAGGAGCAAGATCTGGCTGGACAGCCTTTTGTTCTGTTCTCTGTCCGTCTACGTATTTTTGCCTCCTTCCTAGCACTTCGCCACGCGACGCTTCAGCGTGCGCTTGCCTCGCTAGCACTTCGCCACGCGACGCTTCAGCGCGAGCGCGCCTAGACGCCAACCGGACGCCAGCGGCGGCAATCAATCGCTGCACGGCCAGCGCCGCCTGTTGCTGCCTGCCTTCAACGCAGGCATCGCATGAACTGAACGGCAATGCACGGTAGCAGAGCCTTGCAAAAGCGAACAGTCGCGCGGTACAACAGAGAGGCTTGAAATGTTCAATGCAATCCAGGCAATACAACGGCGATGCTGCGCAGGCATTGAACAGTACGGCAACGCTCGCGCAGGCAATTCTAGCCGCTTCAGCGACTAGACGCTTGCAACAGGACAGATCTTGAACAGGACAATCTGCCCGCTCTTATCATTTGTTTTTGCGCGCCGCTTTGTACAGCGCGTTCGCGAGGCAGTCAGCGCGATTGGCTTGACAGCAGGACAGACTTTCTGCAACAGGACAAATCTTGCAACAGTACAGACGTTGCAACCAGGATGGTCGCGCGAGGTGACCAGCGCCATTGGCTCGCAACAGGACAGATCTTGCAACAGGACAGATCTTGCAACAGGACAGACCTTGCAACAGGACAGATCTTGCAACAGGACAGACCTTGCAACAGGACAGACCTTGCAACAGGACAGATTTTGCAACAGGACAAATTTTGCAACAGGACAGATCTTGCAACGGGGACAGACCTTGCAGCAGAGGCAGATTTTGCAACAGGACAAATCCAAATTGCAACAGGACAGATTTTGCAAACAGGACAAACTGAGACAGGACGAATTTTGCAGACAGGACAAATCGGCGACAAATCTGAGAACAGGCGCAATTTTTGCGAACGGACAGAGGCAACAGACAAAACTTAGAAACGGGCAGATCTTGCAACAGGACAGATTCTAGAACAGGACAAATCTTAGAAACAACAGGACAGATTCTGCAACAGGACAAATCTTGCAACAGGACAGACCCTGCAACAGGACAGATCTTGCAACGAGCCAATCACGGGGACAAAGCCAACGCAGGACAGATCTTGCAACAACAAACGCGAGGACAGATCTTACAACAGGACAAATCTTGCAACAGGACAGACCCTGCAACAGGACAGATCTTGCAACAGGACAAATCTAGCAGCAGGACAGACCTTGCAACAGGACAGACCTTGCAACATGATAGATTTTGCAACAGGAGAGACTTTGCAACAGGACAGACCTTGCAACAGGACAGACCTTGCAACAGGACAGACCTTGCAACAGGACAGGCCTTGCAACAGGACATATACCCTGCAATAGGACAGACCCTTCAACAGGACAAATCTTGCAACAGGTCAGACCTTGACAATGAACAGGGCGGATGTTGCGGCGCGCGTGCGAGGCGACCAGCGCCGTTGGCTCACAACAGGACAGACCTTCAACAGGGCAGATCATGCAACCGGACATTACGGCCATTGACGACTACATTCCATGCTATTCAGATCACAGAAATTCTTCTGCAACAGGAAGGAACGGCTAGTAAAATTGACGGTGAATTGCTGTACAGTTCTAAATTTTCGTCATGGACTGGCGAGATCCCCCGCCACCTGGGATCTTTCTGTGCAGAGTTTCGGGATCGGTGGATCCCGAAACGTCCTGGGTTGTCGACAACTGGTTAACAGTCATTGCACGCAAGACGCGTGAATAGGCGCATACGAAGTTTAGTTTGTCGAACTTGAAGTAACGGTTCAGCTTTTATGGAAGCATGTGGAAAGTTGAATTCGGGATGCCTCGTCTTCGATGAGCTAACCCTTTTCGACGACCTCGGTAGGCGACGCACATCGACTTTCATTCGAACGAGTTAGCTGCTTTGTTCCCGCGCAGCGCGTATAAAACGGTGAGTCTCTACCACATGCCTGTGTAGGTAGCGGTGACGTTCCAGCTAGTCCGCCTGCGTACAGTATACAATATCGGCAACTCGCGACTAGCTGTCGCATTCGCCAGCAGCCGCTTTCGACTTTCTGACGCAGTGGTCTGGTCATGCGCGCAGCTCAGCCCATTATCCGCCCCCCCCCCCCCCCCCAGAGAGAGCGGCAACGATCACAACAGCCAAATTATAGCTCGCATTGTTCGCTCGTCGCGTGACAGTCCAATTTGCTGCTTCTGTCGCAAAGCACGCGCTGCAATTTGCAGGCGAACGAGCTGCTTGACGTGGCATCGAGCCATGCTCTATTTCGCTTCTGGCGCACGAAGCGGGCACGAGCCGCGAACAGAGTGAGCTCGAAATCTAGTTGTCATTCTGATGCTTGTCAGATTTTCGGCTCTTGTCGAGGCGGCGGCAGAATACAGTCCCGCCCATTGTGGTACGGTACTCGATGAGTGACTCAAGGACTGTGACGAACGAGCGCGAAGTAGCACAGGATCTCGCTGTAAGAGTACCATAACTTTTGATTTGACGAAAAATTCCACGAAACGACTTGCCTCTCTTTCGCTTCGAACGATTGCAAGTTACTACGAGCCACACAACTCGCCTAAATCGCAATGGCCAACCTTGCGACCGCTCTCGCCTTCGCCGTCGTCGTCGTCGCCTGGAATGTGGATGAGTTCGGTTGAGATCGTAATAATGGTTGGGCGACGCACAATGCCACGCGTAGCGACGCAGTGTAACGTAGCGTAGCGCGTAGCAACGTAGCGCGTCATCTCCTCCAGACTCATCCATCCTGCCGCCCAATCTGGCCCTGGTCCTGTACGGGACGGCGTGCATCCTGGGCCACGACTACAACACGGTCGACTCCATGACCGGCTACAAGGCCTGCCCGCGACCAGTGCGCCCGAAGCTACTCCTGCCGCTCCTTCAACTGGAACCCCAACAACAATGGTTGCAGGTGGTTACTGCGGCGGGTGTGCGTGCGTGCGTGCGTGCGTGCGTGCGTGCGTGCGTGCGTGCGTGCGTGCGTGCGTGCGTGCGTGCGCGCGAGCGTGCGTGCGTGGTGCGTGCGTGCGTGCGTGTTACACGTTGTTTTGGCGTTGGCCTCCTGTCCTGCAGGTCTCAGTGTGCACTCGATCGGACCGTGTCCGATCACACCATGTCGCGTACCGCTAGCGTCACGTCATCAAACCACCAGTGATGCCCACTCGCCCTGCAATCCACGTTGACGATGCTGCGTCGTACTTTGCAGGATCCACGACATCAGCGTGGAGGAGGCGAAGGAGAAGAAGCTGCTGAAGGAGCCCTGCGGCCCCTGGGAGCTCTACAACAAGGAAGACCTCACCAAACTGAGCTCGAGACGATAATTGCGTGATCCCAAGGGATTCGTGTTGGCGTGTTTTGGGCGCATGGTGGGAAGTTGACAAGTTTGAACTTGGCGCATTCTTTTCGTAAAGGGCTTCTAGCTTCTACCTACTTTGCATGACTGTCGAACGGATGCCGTGAAGCGATCAGTCGGTTGTGCTTGTTAACCGGGCAAGTCGTCCGGAGTGACGAAACCCGCTCCACAAGTTTGAACTCCTACAACGAGAAAATTCGCTTTTGATGTAACACTAACTCAAATTTGTTAGACATTGATGGCAGGGTTTGGCATGAAAATCGCGCCCTTCGCCAGTTCGGTTGACATAATTTGGTCAGCTCGCTAAATCTTATTCAATTATCAAGCAAGAGTTGAATGAAACGCGTACATACGGCGGCACGACGTAGGGCTGCGGCTGAATGAAGAGTATCTAGATTAATTGCAGATTGTTAAAATTGTTGCAAAATTGTTTGCTTACCGCTTGGAATTACTTTGCCGAGATAGGTCTACCCAAATCTAGGTGCACGCGTCCATGCGCAAGGTCCGGCTGCTTGCATTCACGTTGAAAGTTTTGGAGGGGTCGAAATCTGTTGTGCAAACATTACTGGACCGGAATCTCTCTCTTTTGCGAAGCGCCCGCGAGGGCGTCGTCGTCGCACTGCTTCACGTGTACTGTTCGTACGTGCAAAGCAAGGCCTGTATCATGGCGTTAATTAATTTCGTACTGAGCCTTTTACTTTTGCGCTTGATTGTCGCAAATGAGGATATTTCGCGAAATCGGCCAGTAGGAGCAACTATTACCGCGCGCAGGGAAAATATCCGGGTAGGACTTTTGCCGATAAAAAACTCGCGGTCTGGCCCATGTGCCAATCTGTTTCTGGGCGTTCCCTATGCGAGACCTCCCAGTTGGCAATTTGAGATTTGAGGTTTGAATCTTGTGGGTTGGTTGCATTTGGGGGACAACTTTGTTCGGCCCACATGATCAGAAATGTTTCAAATTTATCAAGGCCTCAACCGGCCCAGCATGGTTAGAACATTGAGGAAGCGAGACAATTCAGGTCGAAGCTGCATTTATTCAGACTTTTTTGCGGAAGACTGTCTCTACGTCAAACACTGCACTCGCCGCGAGCAGAGTATGAATAGTGTGCAATCATTGACGACGACGACGACGACGACGACGACGACGACGACGACGACGACGACGACGACGACGACG
>JASAMZ010003629.1:0-24804 GCA_030248115.1 Linhomoeus sp. GSCO2_2
TCTAGCCCGACTTATGAGCGTTTGAATTTACACAGAATCCGCACCATCACTATAGCACTCCTCCCTTTTGGAGGGGAGGAGTGCCAAAAAGTGACAAAAAGGTGTAAAAGTTTTGGCAAACAATTGGCAGAGCACAAAAGAGCGCACTACGAGCAATCAAACCGTGTCGCACTTCTGCATGTAGCAAAGAGCGATCTTAGTGTTAAAATCGCGAGAATGGCATTTTCTGCGGTGCGTGTTTGCGTAATTGAACAAAGTTTTGCAGCCGCATGAAAGAACACATCGAGAGCTTTCACCTGACGTGTCGATTGCCACTCTACGACGTAAGACGAGCGAGATAGAGCCGTTTTGTGCTTTTGCACCTTCTAGTTACTGTAACTCGCGAAATTCAAACTTTTGAATTTTCACCAATGGGAGAACAAATGATCAGTGAGACGGGAGCTATCCAAAAAGCTCGAGATCGTCCCTCTACGACGCAAGTTGAGTGAGTTAGAGCGATCTTAGCGTCAAAATTCCGAAAATGGCGTTTTCAGCGGTGCGTGTTTGCGTAATTGAACAAAGTTTTGCAGCCGCATGAAAGAGCACGTCGAGAGCTTTCACCTGGCGTGTTGATTGCCACTCTACGATGTAAGACGAGCGAGTTAGAGCCGTTTTGTGCTTTCGCACCTTCGAGTTACTGTAACTCGCGAAATTCAAACTTTTGAATTTCAACCGATGGGAGAACAAATGATCAGCGAGTCGGGAGCTATCCAAAAAACTCGAGATCGTCTCTCTACGACGCAAGTTGAGCAAGTTGGAGCGATCTTGGCATCAAAACCCCGAAAATGGCGTTTTCAGCAGTGCGTGTTTGCGTAATTGAACAAAGTTTTGTAGCCGCATAAAAGAGCACGTCGAGAGCTTTCACCTGACGTGTCGATTGCCGCTCTACGACGTAAGACGAGCGAGCTAGAGCCGCTTTGCGTTTTGACCTTTGGCTTACTGTAGCGCGCGCAATTCAAACTTTTGAATTTCGAAACCTCTTAGCTGAATGATCAGTGAGTCGAGACCTATCCGTAGAGCCCAAGATCGCCGCTCTACGACTTCCCAGCGCCGAGATCTGGGAGCGTTACGTACGCACGTACGTACGCACATACCGGGTTTTTCCGAAAAAGCGCCCCCCCAAACCCGCGCCCCCGGGGCGCTTATTTGGCATGCCTTTCCAAATACGCGCCCAGGGGCGCTTATTTGGAGAAAAGATTCTTTGAACAAAATGTGCATTTTGCTTCCTTGCGTTAACTGTTGACCTAGAAAATGACGGCCTGAGGAGCCGATTTGAGCCTGAATTCTCCATTTTGTAAGAGAATTCAAATAATTATCTGAAAAATCCGTCCCGCCCCATTTGGGCCGGGACGGAGAACGGGGTTGATTTTGGTTGGATTTTTGACCATGACCCGATAAAGCCCGGCAAGTTTTCTGACAAAAAATCTTGATGTGTTTTTTCGAAAAATTTCGATTTATTTCAATTGGTTTTTTTGGCCGGACCTTTCCGACCAGAATGTGGGAAAAATGCCAGCCCAAGGTGGTCGTAAACAAACATGGTGGGTTTTTTTAATAACACTCAATATTGTTATACACTGTTGTTCTGAAGGTGCAAGTGCATCGTAGGGTATGCAATGGAGCAACCACGGGTACCACTGCGTTCACTGTTGTTCTGAAGGTGTAAGTTCATTGTAGTGTGTGCTATGGAGCAACCATGGGTACGAGTGAGTGCACTGTTGCTCTGAATGTGTAAGTGCACTGAAGGGTATGCAATGAATCCTCCACCAGTACAGGTGCATCCTGAGTTGTGAAGACTAGACAACACTCGAACTTCTAGCATACAACTTCAAACTCAAACTAACTTTTACACTGCACTCACATAGCAGTAGTCATACATAGTGGAATAGAAGGTGCCACTACCACCACACAAACATCAGTGGCTGAGGTAATGGCCGCAGTAGTGGCTGGCTTGGTATGCTGATGTGGTTGTCTGTTCTGTCTCTGCAGTGGTGGTTGGCTCTGCAGCCTTCTCGTTCTCAGCCACATGACCACAGGCACCATAGGAGTTTGAGGAGCCAAGAGATGTCAAGAGTCTAGGCCAGTGAGTTGCATAAAGGGTATGCGAAATGGGCCGCATTGATAAGATGGCCTAGCATCTCACTCAAACAACAACAACAGCAACCACTGCATTCACTGTTGTTCTGAATGTGCAAGTGCATCGTAGGGTGTGCAATAGAGCAATCACAGGTACCACTGCATTCATGGTTGTTTTGAATGTGTAAGTGCACTGAAGGGTATGCAATGGATCCTCCATGAGCACCGGCCCATCCTGAGTTGCGAAGACTAATTAGACAACACTCAAGCTACTAACGTACAACTTCAAACCCACATCAGTGGCTGTGGTAATGGCCGCAGTAGTGGCTGGCTCGGTAGGCTGATGTGGTTGTCTGTTCTGTTTACGCAGTGGTGGTCGGCTCTGCAGCCTTCCCAGCCACATGACCACTGGCACCATAGGAGTTTGAGGAGCAGTGGTGTGGATTGCTACAGTGGACTGAGAGAGGGTGGGGGTCAGATGGGTTAGAGGTGGCTTGAGGATGCCTCTTCCTGTAGATGGCTCCCCATTGCTCAAGGGATAATCAAATCCAAAGGAATGGAAGATTGGGTCTGTGGTGTGACCTGAAAAAATCCCACCAAAATATAAAATGTCCAGGCAAGAAAAAGAAACCTTGGTGGGCTATTTTGTTGTGATCATGAAAAGCTAGGCAAGTCAAAATTTTACCTCATGTGCTATGTCCACCTGCCTCTTGTGAGACTCTGGTGTCACAAATGTCCAAGTGGTCAATCAGCTCTGCCTTCAATGGGAAAATGCTCTCTCCACATGACGGGGTCACGGAGGTAAATTTAATGGTGAGCTGACCGATGATGACAAGCCATTTCAGTGGAATTTCATCTGAAAGTGGATGCTGTGATGGTAAATCAAGAATCGAACACCACAAGGTGATATCACTTAATCATCATCATCGGCTGGCCCCATGCCCACCCCCCCAACCCCCCCCCCCCCCTGTAATATGCCCACCCCCCCCCCCCTGCTACAGTAGTACTGGAGAATACCGCTTAAACACCCCCTCCCATCACCACCATGAAGGCATTGAAGTTGGGAGAAGGAGGGGGCACTTGAGAGGAAGAAACTGGTGTCACATTCAAATTCAATGGATCACTGTTCCCATTCAGAATGGACAAAGCTGAAATCTGCCCCGCTTGTCCTTGGGGATGGAAAGTCTGGGGAGTGCTGCTTGGGCTGCTACTCACATTTGTGCTCGTTGCTATTGCCATCAAAGAATTCATCATGTGATTGGCATTTGACATTGTCACTTCATCAAGCCGTCACTTGTGATGCTACTACTCGTGTCGCATCTCCATACACTGAGTATTGAACTTTTGATGCCTGTGAAGCATGGGCCTCCAACAACTAGCTAGGTTATTTTTTTCCCACCAACTTTGGGCGCTGGTGGGCCCGGGCGCCGAGAAAAAAATCCGACCAAGATGAAAATTTGGATTGGCATAATTCTATTTTTGAAAAAGTTTGTTCAGAAATTTTTTTTGAAAAAACCAACCAAGCCGCAGTGCAACGGGATTTCTTCAGTTATGCATTAGATACCAGTAAAATATGATTCTGTACACTTGCACTTGCACTTTAGTTGAGCATAAGCTATGTAGTGTATGGAAATGCCGAAACGACACAAGATTAGACTTTCCAAATAACCGCCCCGGGGCGCTTATTTGGTCTGATTCTGCTCTCGCCAGAAGTGCCAAAACTTAATTAGCGCCCCGGGGCGTTTTTTCGGAAAAACCCGGTACGCACGCACGCACGCACGCACGCCGAGCTCTCGTAGGGTGTCGCCCGCCTGAGGGCGGGCGAAACAAGTCTCTTTTAAAAAGCGGAGTGATTTTGAGCTTTGACTTTTTACTGAGATTGTAGCAAGGCCCTTTCCGGTTTCGTGCAGCGTCTTTGACTCTCCTCGCGACTACACTTTTTGGAGTGGTCTTGCTACGCAACATTGGTATCGCTCGGGTTTAATTCTTTACACCAAGAAAATCATCTTTTCAGACTAAATTTAAAAAAACACTGGAATCTAACGCAAAACTACAGGTTAATTGTGAGCATGATTTGATGCTGGCTTGCAGTGAGCTCTTCAGCGATGTCAAGATCCCTCCTCTGCAACGCACGAGTGCCAAGATATAACAAACCAAAGTCGGCAGTTTTCATCGCGTTTTGGTTACTGTAGCCCTCTCATTGACCTTTTGAAACTTTTTGTTGTCGGATTCGTGCTCAGGAGGTCGAGCGGTTCATTTTGATATGCGATTCGACTAGGTTCGATGAAGTTTTGACTTTTCGCGGACATTACTTCGGGATACTGTAGCGCGCAATTCTTAAAACTTGTTATTATTTCGACGTCACAGTTAAGAAGAAGTAGTTGCGGGGCTCTCGACAATGTGTCGAACTCAACTGCAGCGACGTCAGCATACGTGTAACCGGGGGGGGGGTATGGGGGGGGTAGCCCCCCCCCCCTCGCTGGAAGTGTACCCCCATCCCCGGTACCCCCCTCCCGCCTTCCCAAAAGACCCCCCCCCCCTAGAATTTCAAAAATTTTCGCCTGCGGCGCTTAGAAATGGCAAAAATTTTGCTGCGGCGCTTGAAAATAGCAAAATTTTCACCTGCGGCGCTATATCTTGGACGTTTTTTACCAAAATTTAGCGATTTTTGGCACTTTTTAGCCTATTTTTGCAAAATTTCCTCATTTTTTTGCTACGTTGTTGGCACAATTTTTAGGTCATTTGGCCCCCCCTCCGGGGCCTCAGACCCCCCCCCCCCCTGAGGGGTCCTATACCCCCTGCCCCCCCCCCCCCCCTGGCCGGTTGGCGCTTACACGTATGGACTTCAGACAAGTGAGTTAAAGCCCGAAGCAAGCGTGTCGTTTCCAGTTTTCGACGCGTTTTGGATACTGTAGCTCTTTAGTTAAACTTTTAAAACTTTTTTTGTTGGATTCGTGCTCAGGAGCTCAGAGCGCTTTACTTTTGATATGCGATTTGACTAGCTCGGTCAACTTTTGTCTTTAAAATGGACCCCACTTTGGGATACTGTAGCGCGCGAGTTTGAAAACTTATTTTGGTTTCGACCGCATAGAAGGCTAGAGGAGTCCCGCAGGCTACTCGACGATGTCTCAAACTCCACCCTATGACGTCAGACGAGCGAGTTATTAAGCCCGAAGCGAGCGTGACGAACGTACGAACGTACGTACGTACGTACGGTACGTACGTACGTACGTACGTACGTACGTACGCACCCACGCACAACTCCTGATAGGGTTCCGTTGGCTCAAGCCAAGCGAAAAAGACCGCGCGTCTATTTCCCAGATTACCGTACATGTGGACGCGCAAGCGTTTAGACCAGGCTGGGGTGGGGGGAGAGGGGCGGGGGGGGGGGATGGTTCATCTGGCCCTGGGTCGGGGACAGGAGGAGAGGGGGGAGGTTACCAGAGGTGGCCGTTGGCCCGTGGAACTACACAACAAAGTTCTACAAAGGCGTATATTTGTACAGGCGTATCATGTGCAAGACTTCACGTGTTAGCACTCACGAATTTTCCAACCAAAAGCACGCCAGTGGTAACCATTTCATTCGGCGTTCGGGGGGAGGGGAGGGGTGCGGCAAGGGCATAATTGTTCGGCAGAACGCCCCCCCCCCCCCCTCCCCCTCCCCCTTCTCCTAGCTACGTAAAGGTATTCAAGTGTACGACTGTGGATCAATGTCCAGGAAGAACCTTAGGAGTTGTAGTCATTATACTCGAAAGCGTCAAAGCTTACTTGATCACGTGGTATTCCGGTGGCGATTGTTCGTCGAAGTCGACTTCCTCGAGGTCAAAAGGCACCAGGATGCCACTGTTGCCGCCAATCGAGCGCCACACCGGTACACCAGCGCTTACTTTGACCGCTGTCACTACGAATATCGCCACTGCCGCAATCGTTAATGAGAGCTTCATTGCGTGTAGGTATTTAGGTGTATCTATCGATAGGAATGTGTAAAAATAGTCGCGAGTAGTGGCCGCTCGATGCGAACGGTCGAGAATTTATAATCGGCGGGGGGTAGGCGCCCCAAGGCAGACAAAAGGGGGCAAATTGCCGCAGGCGCCTGGAAACGAGGTGTTTTTCCGCGTGGACCTCTCTATCCGTCTTCCTCCCCTCCTACATATGTAGCTCTCCTATGCTTGTACATCGACAGCAGCAGAGACTAAGACGAACGAGAGGCGATTCTGGCCGTCGCTTGATTGCGTCGTTTCAAGGCGCGGCGGCGCTAAATTGGGAGGACGATGACCTAAACGGTGTCTGGAGGTGTGAGCTGTAAGGTCTATCGTGGGTTGTGTGACCGATCTTTGGCTCCCACACAGTTTCCGGGGGGGGGTGGAGTGGGGGGGGGGGGGTGGGGGGTAGGCGACCAATGACGCACATCGATCACGCGACCACGCACACAGTTAATATCGCAATTGAAACAAACCTAGCATGGTCGATTGAAAGGAAAGGAAGTGTTTATAGTACGCTGACTTCTGTAGGCGTAATTGCGCGTCAAGAGTGCGTTGATTGCTACAGTACGACAGAGCGCGCTTTGAAAGTGCAACTTGATCTGATTGCCGGTGCAAAATGGGTACGAAGCGTACAAGCCAATGGCAACTTAGAGGATTACCCATATTGAGAGCGAGCATTATGCTACGATCATGCTGAAACTTTAGCTTAGTTGTCACTTGCTGGGGTAGGCTTATAATTAGACTCAGCCTGTCATTGACTCAGTCCTGACGGTAGTGCTATACTTCTAAGTTTGAACACTTGCCATTTCAGCATTTTGTGGTTATCATTTTGTTCTCAATGCTAGCAAACTATTTAAAAACAGTGAGACATATGTATGGTTTCATTTCTCTATGAGCTATGGCTTAAACGCTAAGCCAGTAACGACAGGTTTAGTCTGGTAGAAGATTTGATAAAGCAATTGAGCCGCTGCTCGGCGCAAGACGTAAGCGGCTCAGCGCCTGTCAAAATTTGACGTCCTCACACCAGCTAGCGGCAGATTATGCCGCCAGCTATGGGCTGCTACTTATAGCAGATGAAGCCAAGTTGATGACACAGCTATACACGTGAAAGAAACTATGCGTTTCGGCGCTTGTATTCGTTGCGCTTCTCTATGTTAGTAATTTTGAACATTGCGCCGATAATAAAGTCGTCTAACGGAAGGTCTGTCGAAACGCAATTGCACGAGGATTTGCTGTATGGGATACAATAATCCTACAAAAGACCGGTAGTCAACTTGTCCAATGCCGTCGTGATCAATTTCGGAGCATCGCTAATTCGGATAATTGACATCGTGGGCTAATTGACAGTTACGCTAGGTAGAGAATTGTGAAAGAACGATTGCGACTTGCAGGATGAAGTCAACCAAGTGTTCACCACAAATCTTTGGCTGGGAACGGTGAGCAGTTAGTTGTTTTGGTGAATTGTGTCGTCGTCGTCGTCGTCGTCGTCGTCGTCTGTCGTCGTCGTCGTCGTCGTCGTCGTCGTCGTCGTCGTCGTCGTCGTCGTCGTCGTCGTCGTCGTCGTCGTCGTCGTCGTCGTCGTCGTCGTCGTCGTCGTCGTCGTCGTTGTCTTGTTGTCGTCGTCGTCGTCGTCGTCGTCGTCGTCGTCGTCGTCGTCGTCGTCGTTGTTGTTGTTGTTGTTGTTGTTGTTGTTGTTGTTGTTGTTGTTGTTGTTGTTGTTGTTGTTGTTGTTGTTGTTGTTGTTGTTGTTGTTGTTGTTGTTGTTGTTGTTGTTGTTGTTGTTGTTGTTGTTGTTGTTGTTGTTGTTGTTGTTGTTGTTGTTGTTGTTGTTGTTGTTGTTGTTGTTGTTGTTGTTGTTGTTGTTGTTGTTGTTGTTGTTGTTGTTGTTGTTGTTGTTGTTGTTGTTGTTGTTGTTGTTGTTGTTGTTGTTGTTGTTGTTGTTGTTGTTGTTGTTGTTGTTGTTGTTGTTGTTGTTGTTGTTGTTGTTGTTGTTGTTGTTGTTGTTGTTGTTGTTGTTGTTGTTGTTGTTGTTGTTTGTCGTCGTCTATAACAAATTCGTTCTACGTGCTTTCAGAAATGGACAGACCCAAGTTTAATGTGGAATCCCAGCTGTTTACAACGGTCAGAGAAAGACAACCAGTCCATCTGACATGCTATGGACCCCCGACATACTTCTTTACAACAAGTCCGACTGAACCACTCTTTGGAAGCGTAACGCGTCACTTCTAATTAGCCTCTCAATTATAGCGCGGACGGCAGTCCAAACGTCAAAATTTTCGCGAACGCTGTTGTCTATTACGATGGCACCGTCATATGGAAACCTCCAGCGATTTACAAATCGTTTTGCGAGGTGTGTAAACAAGGTTTGAACTAATTCAAAAGAACTAAGAAGCTTAAAGAAATTAAAAAAATTATTTCAAATGTAGTTAAATATCTTAAACTTAATTATATGTGAATATAATTGCAAAGCACATTATTATAATGAAGTAAAACAAGTCGAATTGAATAAATTGTATTAAGCCAAAGCAAATCAAATTAACTAAATTAAGATAGTAAAATCAGATACTTCAAAACAAAATTTAATAAAGAACAACTATAGCAAAGCAGCTGAATTTAATAAGTCAAAATAGCTACATTTGATGAATATGCTAGGAAGATTGCAGATTGACGTGACTTGGTTTCCTTATGACTCACAAGAATGTTTCATGAAGTTTGGTATGTGGACTTACACGGGCCTTTACGTGGACATGCGTCTTTTGTCTGGAAAGGCAGCGAATACAAAAGTTAAGACGAAACTTGACAAAGACGGTTCTTCTCTAGAGTATCGAGATCTTGGAATGGATATCAGCTATTTTCACAGGTAAAGCTGGTGCGACGACGACGACGACGACGACGACGACGACGACGACGACGACGACGACGACGACGACGACGACGACGACGACGACGACGACGACGACGACGACGACGACGACGACGACGACGACGACGACGACGACGACAACAACAACAACAACGACCACGACGACGACGACGACGACGACGACGACGACGACGACGACGACGACGACGACGACGACGACGACGACGACGACGACGACGACGACGACGACGACGGCGACGACGACGACGACGACGACGACGACGACGACGACGACGACGACGACGACGACGACGACGACGACGACGACGACGACGACGACGACGACGACGACGACGACGACGACGACGACGACGACGACGACGACGACGACGACGACGACGACGGCGACGACGACGACGACGACGACGGCGACGACGACGACGACGACGACGACGACGACGACTACAGGAGCGCCGAATGGGATTTGATGTCTCTGAATTGCACGAGGCACAGCGTCGTCTATCCGGGCTGTTGTGGGCCGGACGAGCCCTACGTCGACGTGACCTTCTATTTCAAGATCAGGCGCAAGACTCTCTTCTACACGTGCAACCTTATCGTGCCTTGTTTCCTGATCAACTTTCTCACGATGTTCGTGTTCTACCTTTCGGATCACAAAATCACCTTCGCAATCTCGATTTTGGTGGCGCTGACCGTGTTCTTCTTGGTGAGTTTTTGCTTACTTATTTCATTTTATTTAGACTAATTTGTTCTTATATATCAAACTATATTATGGTAAGAGGTTTAATCGATTTAGATTTATTTGTTCATAAAAATCTAGCTCAATAATCAACCTAAATATAAATTCGCAATCAAAACCAGTCAGCGCCACCAAATAGATTGCGAAGGTGATTTTGTGATCCGAAAGGTAGAACACGAACATCGTGAGAAAGTTGATGCAGGAAACAAGGCACGATCAGGTTGCACGTGTAAAAGAGAGTCTTGCGCCTGATCTTGAAATAGAAGGTCACGTCGACATCATTCATCCGGCCCACAACAGCCCGGAAAAGCACTCCTGTCGTCGGTCATCATCATCATCATCATCATCATCATCACCATCATCATCATCGTCGTCGCCGTCATCATCATCATCATCATCATCATCATCATCATCATCATCATCATCATCATCATCATCATCATCATCATCATCATCATCATCATCATCATCATCATCATCATCATCATCATCATCATCATCATCATCATCATCATCATCATCATCATCACCATCATCATCATCATCATCATCATCATCATCATCATCATCATCATCATCATCATCATCATCATCATCATCATCATCATCATCATCATCATCATCATCATCATCATCATCATCATCATCATCATCATCATCATCATCATCATCATCATCAACATCATAATCATAATCAACATCAACATCATTCCGTCGTCATCATCATCATCATCATCATCATCATCATCATCATCATCATCATCATCGTCGCACCAGCTTTACCTGTGAAAATAGCTGATATCCATTCCAAGATCTCGATACTACTAGAGAAGAACCGTCTTTGTCAATTTTCGTCTTAACTTTTGTATTCGCTGCCTTTCCAGACAAAAGACGCATGTCCACGTAAAGGCCCGTGTAAGTCCACATACCAAACTTCATGAAACATTCTTGTGAGTCATAAGGAAACCAAGTCACGTCAATCTGCAATCTTCCTAGCATATTCATCAAATGTAGCTATTTTGACTTATTAAATTCAGCTGCTTTGCTATAGTTGTTCTTTATTAAATTTTGTTTTGAAGTATCTGATTTTACTATCTTAATTTAGTTAATTTGATTTGCTTTGGCTTAATACAATTTATTCAATTCGACTTGTTTTACTTCATTATAATAATGTGCTTTGCAATTATATTCACATATAATTAAGTTTAAGATATTTAACTACATTTGAAATAATTTTTTTAATTTCTTTAAGCTTCTTAGTTCTTTTGAATTAGTTCAAACCTTGTTTACACACCTCGCAAAACGATTTGTAAATCGCTGGAGGTTTCCATATGACGGTGCCATCGTAATAGACAACAGCGTTCGCGAAAATTTTGACGTTTGGACTGCCGTCCGCGCTATAATTGAGAGGCTAATTAGAAGTGACGCGTTACGCTTCCAAAGAGTGGTTCAGTCGGACTTGTTGTAAAGAAGTATGTCGGGGGTCCATAGCATGTCAGATGGAATGGTTGTCTTTCTCTGACCGTTGTAAACAGCTGGATTCCACATTAAACTTGGGTCTGTCCATTTCTGAAAGCACGTGAGACGAATTTGTTATAGACGACAACAACAACAACAACAACAACAACAACAACAACAACAACAACAACAACAACAACAACAACAACAACAACAACAACAACAACAACAACAACAACAACAACAACAACAACAACAACAACAACAACAACAACAACAACAACAACAACAACAACAACAACAACAACAACAACAACAACAACAACAACAACAACAACAACAACAACAACAACAACAACAACAACAACAACAACAACAACAACAACAACAACAACAACAACAACAACAACAACAACAACAACAACAACAACAACAACAACAACAACAACAACAACAACAACGACGACGACGACGACGACGACAACAACCACAACAACAACAACAACAACAACAACAACAACAACAACAACAACAACGACGACGACGACGACGACGACGACGACGACGACGACGACGACGACGACGACGACGACGACGACGACGACGACGACGACGACGACGACGACGACGACGACGACGACGACGACGACGACGACGACGACGACGACGACGACGACGACGACGACGACGACGACGACGACGACGACGACGACACAATACACAAAACAACTAACTGCTCACCATTTCCAGCCAAAGATTTGTGGTGAACACTTGGTTGACTTCATCCTGCAAGTCGCAATCGTTCTTTCACAATTCTCTACCTAGCGTAACTGTAATTAGCCCACGATGTCAATTATCCGAATTAGCGATGCTCCGAAATTGATCACGACGGCATTCGACGAGTTGACTACCGGTCTTTTGTTGGTATTGTAGCCATACAGCAAATCCTCGTGCAATTGCGTTTCAACAGACCTTCCGTTAGACGACTTTATTATCGGCGCAATGTTCAAAATTACTAACATAGAGAAGCGCAACGAATACAGAGCGCCGAAACGCATAGTTTCTTTCACGTGTATAGCTGTGTCATCAACTTGGCTTCATCTGCTATAAGTAGCAGCCCATAGCTGGCGGCATAATCTGCCGCTAGCTGGTGTGAGGACGTCAAATTTTGACAGGCGCTGAGCCGCTTACGTCTTGCGCCGACAGCGGCTCAAATCCTTTATAAATCTTCTACCAGACTAAACCTGTGGTTACTGGCTTAGCGTTTAAGCCATAGCTCATAGAGAAATGAAACCATACATATGTCTCACTGTTTTTAAAATGGTTGCTAGCATTGAGAACAAAATGATAACCACAAAATGCTGAAATGGCAAGTGTTCAAACTTAGAAGTATAGCACTACCGTCAGGACTGAGTCAATGACAGGCTGAGTCTAATTATAAGCCTACCCCAGCAAGTGACAACTAAGCTAAAGTTTCAGCATGATCGTAGCATAATGCTCGCTCTCAATATGGGTAATCCTCTAAGTTGCCATTGGCTTGTACGCTTCGTACCCATTTTGCACCGGCAATCAGATCAAGTTGCACTTTCAAAGCGCGCTCTGTCGTACTGTAGCAATCAACGCACTCTTGACGCGCAATTACGCCTACAGAAGTCAGCGTACTATAAACACTTCCTTTCCTTTCAATCGACCATGCTAGGATTGTTTCAATTGCGATATTAACTGTGTGCGTGGTCGCGTGATCGATGTGCGTCATTGGTCGCCTACCCCCCACCCCCCCCCCCCCCATTTTGACCCCCCCCCCCCCCGAAACGGTTTGGGTGCCAAAGATCGGTCACACAACCCACGATAGACCTTACAAGCTACACCTCCAGACACCGTTTAGGTCATCGTCCTCCCAATTTAGCGCCGCCGCGCCTTGAAACGACGCAATCAAGCGACGGCCCAAATCGCCTCTCGTTCGTCTTAGTCTCTGCTGCTGTCGATGTACAAGCATAGGAGAGCTACATATGTAGGAGGGGAGGAAGACGGATAGAGGGGAGAGGTCCCACGCGGAAAAACACCTCGTTTCCAGGCGCCTGCGGCAATTTGCCCCCTTTTGTCTGCCTTGGGGCGCCTACCCCCCGCCGATTATAAATTCTCGACCGTTCGCATCGAGCGGCCACTACTCGCGACTATTTTTACACATTCCTATCGATAGATACACCTAAATACCTACACGCAATGAAGCTCTCATTAACGATTGCGGCAGTGGCGATATTCGTAGTGACAGCGGTCAAAGTAAGCGCTGGTGTACCGGTGTGGCGCTCGATTGGCGGCAACAGTGGCATCCTGGTGCCTTTTGACCTCGAGGAAGTCGACTTCGACGAACAATCGCCACCGGAATACCACGTGATCAAGTAAGCTTTGACGCTTTCGAGTATAATGACTACAACTCCTAAGGTTCTTCCTGGACATTGATCCACAGTCGTACACTTGAATACCTTTGCGTAGCTAGGAGAAGGGGGGAGGGGGGGGGGGGGGGGGGGGGTTCTGCCCAGAATTATGCCCTTGCCGCACCCTCCCCTCCCCCCTGAATGCTGAATGAAATGGTTACCACTGCGGTGCTTCTGTTGGAAAATTCGTGAGTGCTAACACTGGAAGTCTTGCACATGATACGCCTGTACAAATATACGCCTTTGTAGAACTTTGTTGTGTAGTTCCATGGGGGAACGGCCACCTCTGGTAACCTCCCCCCTCTCCTCCTGTCCCCGACCCAGGGCCAGATGAACCATCCCCCCCCCCCCCCTCCGTCCCCCCGCCCCCAGCCTGGTCTAAACGCTTGCGCGTCCACATGTACGGTAATCTGGGAAATATACCTACGCTTTTTTCGCTCGGCCTCAGCCGAGCGAACCCTATCAAGAGCTCGGCGTGGGTGCGTACGTACGTACGTACGTACGTACGTACGTACCGTACGTACGTACGTACGTTCGTACGTTCGTCACGCTCGCTTCGGGCTTAATAACTCGCTCGTCTGACGTCATAGGGTGGAGTTCGAGACATCGTCGAGTAGCCTGCGGACTCCTCTAGCCTTCTATGCGGTCGAAACCAAAATAAGTTTTCAAACTCGCGCGCTACAGTATCCCAAAGTGGGGTCCATTTTAAGACAAAAGTTGACCGAAGCTAGTCAAATCGCATATCAAAGTAAAGCGCTCGAGCTCCTGAGCACGAATCCAACAAAAAAAAGTTTTAAAAGTTTAACTAAAGAGCTACAGTATCCAAAACGCGTCGAAAACTGGAAACGACACGCTTGCTTCGGGCTTTAACTCACTTGTCTGACGTCCATACGTGTAAGCGCCAACCGGCCAGGGGGGGGGGGGTCGGGGGGGGGTATAGGACCCCTCAGGGGGGGGGGGGTCTGAGGCCCCTGGAGGGGGGGGTCAAATGACCTAAAAATTTTGCTAACAAAGTACCAAAAAATAAGAAAATTTTGCAAAAATAGGCCAAAAAGTGCCAAAAATCGCTTAATTTTGGTAAAAAACGTCCAAAATATAGCGCCGCAGGCGAAAATTTTGCTATTTTCAAGCGCCGCAGGCAAAATTTTTGCCATTTTTAAGCGCCGCAGGCTAAAATTTTTTAAATTCTAGGGGGTTCTTTTGGGGAAGGCGGGAGGGGGGTACCTGGGGGGGGGTATGGGGGGGGTACACTTTCGGCTAGGGGGGGGGCTTACCCCCCCCATACCCCACCCCACCGGTTACACGTATGCTGACGTCGCTGAGTTGAGTTCGACACATCGGCGAGTAGCCCTGGGACTACTCTCGCGAACTGTGACGTCGAAATAATAACAAGTTTTAAGAATTGCGCGCTACAGTATCCCGAAGTAATGTCCGCGAAAAGTCAAAACTTCATCGAACCTAGTCGAATCGCATATCAAAATGAACCGCTCGACCTCCTGAGCACGAATCCGACAACAAAAAGTTTCAAAAGGTCAATGAGAGGGCTACAGTAACCAAAACGCGATGAAAACTGCCGACTTTGGTTTGTTATATCTTGGCACTCGTGCGTTGCAGAGGAGGGATCTTGACATCGCTGAAGAGCTCACTGCAAGCCAGCATCAAATCATGCTCACAATTAACCTGTAGTTTTGCGTTAGATTCCAGTGTTTTTTTAAATTTAGTCTGAAAAGATGATTTTCTTGGTGTAAAGAATTAAACCCGAGCGATACCAATGTTGCGTAGCAAGACCACTCCAAAAAGTGTAGTCGCGAGGAGAGTCAAAGACGCTGCACGAAACCGGAAAGGGCCTTGCTACAATCTCAGTAAAAAGTCAAAGCTCAAAATCACTCCGCTTTTTAAAAGAGACTTGTTTCGCCCGCCCTCAGGCGGGCGACACCCTACGAGAGCTCGGCGTGCGTGCGTGCGTGCGTGCGTACCGGGTTTTTCCGAAAAAACGCCCCGGGGCGCTAATTAAGTTTTGGCACTTCTGGCGAGAGCAGAATCAGACCAAATAAGCGCCCCGGGGCGGTTATTTGGAAAGTCTAATCTTGTGTCGTTTCGGCATTTCCATACACTACATAGCTTATGCTCAACTAAAGTGCAAGTGCAAGTGTACAGAATCATATTTTACTGGTATCTAATGCATAACTGAAGAAATCCCGTTGCACTGCGGCTTGGTTGGTTTTTTCAAAAAAAATTTCTGAACAAACTTTTTCAAAAATAGAATTATGCCAATCCAAATTTTCATCTTGGTCGGATTTTTTTCTCTGGCGCCCGGGCCCACCAGCGCCCAAAGTTGGTGGGAAAAAAATAACCTAGCTAGTTGTTGGAGGCCCATGCTTCACAGGCATCAAAAGTTCAATACTCAGTGTATGGAGATGCGACACGAGTAGTAGCATCACAAGTGACGGCTTGATGAAGTGACAATGTCAAATGCCAATCACATGTCACCACTTTCACATTACTTGTACACTACATTTTGTGGGTGTCTGGATTAGTCCTACGGATTGTAATGATTGGCCAATCACATCTCGTTCATCATCTGCTTGAACTTTGTAGGCTATATTGTGTTGGTTGTCTGGATTAGTCAATGGAATCATAGGTGACCATCGTCGTTTAACTCATAGGGTGATGTTTCTGATGAATTCTTTGATGGCAATAGCAACGAGCACAAATGTGAGTAGCAGCCCAAGCAGCACTCCCCAGACTTTCCATCCCCAAGGACAAGCGGGGCAGATTTCAGCTTTGTCCATTCTGAACAGGAGCAGTGATCCATTGAATTTGAATGTGACACCGGTTTCTTCCTCTCAAGTGCCCCCTCCTTCTCCCAACTTCAATGCCTTCATGGTGGTGATGGGAGGGGGTGTTTAAGCGGTATTCTCCAGTACTACCGTAACCCATATTACAGGGGGGGGGGGGGGGGTTGGAGGGGTGGGCATGGGGTGGGCCAATGATGATGATGATTAAGTGATATCACCTTGTGGTGTTCGATTCTTGATTTACCACCACAGCATCCACTTTCAGATGAAATTCCACTGAAATGGCTTGTCGTCATCGGTCAGCTCACCATTAAATTTACCTCCATGACCCCTGTCATGTGGAGAGAGCATTTCCCATTAAAGGCAGAGCTGATTGACCACTTGGACATTTGTGACACCAGAGTCTCACAAGAGGCAGGTGGACATATCAAATGAGGTAAAATTTTGACTTGCCTAGCTTTTCATGATCACAACAAAATAGCCCACCAAAGTTTCTTTTTCTTGCCTGGACATTTTTCATTTTGGTGGGGACTTTTTCACGTCACACCACAGACCCAATCTTCCATTCCTTTGGATTTGATTATCCCTTGAGCAATGGGGAGCCATCTACAGGAAGAGGCATCCTCAAGCCACCTCTAACCCATCTGACCCCCACCCTCTCTCAGTCCACTGTAGCAATCCACACCACTGCTCCTCAAACTCCTATGGTGCCAGTGGCCATGTGGCTGGGAAGGCTGCAGAGCCGACCACCACTGCGTAGACAGAACAGACAACCACATCAGCCTACCGAGCCAGCCACTACTGCGGCCATTACCACAGCCACTGATGTGGGTTTGAAGTTGTACGTTATTGGCTTGAGTGTTGTCTAGTCTTCGCAACTCAGGATGGGCCGGTGCTCATGGAGGATCCATTGCATACCCTTCAGTGCACTTACACATTCAAAACAACCATGAACGCAGTGGTACCTGTGATTGCTCTATTGCACACCCTACGATGCACTTGCACATTCAGAACAACAGTGAATGCAGTGGTTGCTGTTGCTGTTGTTTGAGTGAGCTGCTAGGCCATCTTATCAATGCGGCCCATTTCGCATACCGTTAATTCCCCAATAAACGGGCACTCTCTAATTGACGGGCACTCTCCAATAAACGGGCAGGGTAGACACCCCTCGAAATAATAAACGGGCACTCTCCAATTAACGGGCATGCCTGTTTATTGGAATCGAACACTGACTTCCTAAAGGCTGCCAAACAGTTCATGACGCTGCTAATGAATACTCTAGGCACACACAGAGGATGCATTGATTATGAAAATTCCTTAAACAGGAGAGAATTGAGTTTACCTGAGTGGTAAATTGAAGATTTTACTCTCCTTGGCATACCTATTTTCGAGCTGAGCACCTTTGAAACGTTTGTAAGATCCAGCCCACATGGGTTGAAATAATAAACGGACACTCTCTAATTGACGGGCACTCTCCAATAAACAGGCAGGGTAGACACCCCTCGAAATAATAGACGGGCCGCCCGTTTATTAGAGAATTTACGGTACCCTTTATGCAACTCACTGGCCTAGACTCTTGGCATCTCTTGGCTCCTCAAACTCCTATGGTGCCAGTGGTCATGTGGCTGAGAACGAGAAGGCTGCAGAGCCAACCACCACTGTGGAGACAGAACAGACAACCACATCAGCCTACCAAGCCAGCCACTACTGCGGCCATTACCACAGCCACTGATGTTTGTGTGGTGGTAGTGGCACCTTCTATTCCACTATGTATGACTACTGCTATGTGAGTGCAGTGTAAAAGTTAGTTTGAGTTTGAAGTTGTATGCTAGAAGTTTGAGTGTTGTCTAGTCTTCACAACTCAGGATGCACCTGTACTAGTGGAGGATTCATTGCATACCCTTCAGTGCACTTACACATTCAGAGCTACAGTGCACTCACTCGTACCCATGGTTGCTCCATAGCACACACTACAATGCACTTACACCTTCAGAACAACAGTGAACGCAGTGGTACCCGTGGTTGCTCCATTGCATACCCTACGATGCACTTGCACCTTCAGAACAACAGTGTATAACAATATTGAGTGTTATTAAAAAAACCCACCATGTTTGTTTACGACCACCTTGGGCTGGCATTTTTCCCACATTCTGGTCGGAAAGGTCCGGCCAAAAAAAACCAATCGAAATAAATTGAAATTTTTCGAAAAAACACATCAAGATTTTTTGTCAGAAAACTTGCCGGGCTTTATCGGGTCATGGTCAAAAATCCAACCAAGTTAAACCATTTTTTCCGTCCCGGCCCAAATGGGCCGGGACGGGATTTCTTCAGATAATTATTTGAATTCTCTTACAAAATGGAGAATTCAGGCTCAAATCGGCTCCTCAGGCCGTCATTTTCTAGGTCAACAGTTAACGCAAGGAAGCAAAATGCACATTTTGTTCAAAGAATCTTTTCTCCAAATAAGCGCCCCGGGGCGCTAATTTGGAAAGGCATGCCAAATAAGCGCCCCGGGGGCGCTTGTTTGGGGGGGGGCGCTTTTTCGGAAAAACCCGGTATGTGCGTACGTACGTGCGTACGTAACGCTCCCAGATCTCGGCGCTGGGAAGTCGTAGAGCGGCGATCTTGGGCTCTACGGATAGGTCTCGACTCACTGATCATTCAGCTAAGAGGTTTCGAAATTCAAAAGTTTGAATTGCGCGCGCTACAGTAAGCCAAAGGTCAAAACGCAAAGCGGCTCTAGCTCGCTCGTCTTACGTCGTAGAGCGGCAATCGACACGTCAGGTGAAAGCTCTCGACGTGCTCTTTTATGCGGCTACAAAACTTTGTTCAATTACGCAAACACGCACTGCTGAAAACGCCATTTTCGGGGTTTTGATGCCAAGATCGCTCCAACTTGCTCAACTTGCGTCGTAGAGAGACGATCTCGAGTTTTTTGGATAGCTCCCGACTCGCTGATCATTTGTTCTCCCATCGGTTGAAATTCAAAAGTTTGAATTTCGCGAGTTACAGTAACTCGAAGGTGCGAAAGCACAAAACGGCTCTAACTCGCTCGTCTTACATCGTAGAGTGGCAATCAACACGCCAGGTGAAAGCTCTCGACGTGCTCTTTCATGCGGCTGCAAAACTTTGTTCAATTACGCAAACACGCACCGCTGAAAACGCCATTTTCGGAATTTTGACGCTAAGATCGCTCTAACTCACTCAACTTGCGTCGTAGAGGGACGATCTCGAGCTTTTTGGATAGCTCCCGTCTCACTGATCATTTGTTCTCCCATTGGTGAAAATTCAAAAGTTTGAATTTCGCGAGTTACAGTAACTAGAAGGTGCAAAAGCACAAAACGGCTCTATCTCGCTCGTCTTACGTCGTAGAGTGGCAATCGACACGTCAGGTGAAAGCTCTCGATGTGTTCTTTCATGCGGCTGCAAAACTTTGTTCAATTACGCAAACACGCACCGCAGAAAATGCCATTCTCGCGATTTTAACACTAAGATCGCTCTTTGCTACATGCAGAAGTGCGACACGGTTTGATTGCTCGTAGTGCGCTCTTTTGTGCTCTGCCAATTGTTTGCCAAAACTTTTACACCTTTTTGTCACTTTTTGGCACTCCTCCCCTCCAAAAGGGAGGAGTGCTATAGTGATGGTGCGGATTCTGTGTAAATTCAAACGCTCATAAGTCGGGCTAGAGTTGGCCGATCGGGCCGAATTTTTTTTTATTCGATAGGTCTCTGGATGGAAAAACCTGCATCGGGGGTCTCGACTTCCGTGCGGGACCCGATTTTGGGCAAGTTGCCAAAAACCCGGTATTTCGGCCTCCGACGGACTTTGGAGTGCTAGAATAGTGTTCTGGTAGAACGGAGCGAGACGAGCTTTGGGTCAAATATGTGAAAGACATTGGGCTATCCGATGGCAGGGGTGCCGCCGGGCTGGGTCCGGGCCTGCCCGGGCGGGTTAGCAAAAACCAGGTTTTTCGACCCAAAAATAGAGTTCGCGGCCCCCGCTGTAAGTATTTTGTTTTTAAAGTAGAAGTTGTAGTTTATTGACAAGTGGCACATCTCAGATAGTCAATGACCGCACCGCATCGTTGAATCCGGTCAGATGTACCCCGGGCTGGGAAATATTGCCCAAAGTTGGGTCCCGGGGTTCTGGGTAAAACTTCGGGCCGGCGTAACTTTTGATAGGGTGCTCATATCGAGATGGGATAAAGACCAAACTATAGAGCTCGCCGAGCTTTACAATATTGTAGTAGACCATTTCTCTCTAAATAGCCGAATTTTGGGTGAAAATAAAAAAAATTATTTTTTTAGTCCAAATTTAAAAGTTCTGCCATTCCCATTTTTTGCTGTGCTAATCGATTACGCTGGTGTTTGGCGAGTTTTTGGCGCTTATAAATGTCTTTCGGGGAAACGAGAAATGGTTTCAGTCGGAAGCTGCTTTTTCGAGAAATTTAAAGTTTTTCAACAAATTTTCGGTATTTCGGTGCAAAGTGGGGTCAGTTGAGATATTTCGGTGTCAATTGGACTTTCACGTGATAGAGCATCAAAAGATACGTTGTTTTTGTTATAAGCACTTTTTTCGTCCGACGCGTATTTTGGCGGCAAATTTGAATTCAAAATTTTGGCTGCTCGATTAGTCCGGGGCACCTACCGTGTAAGTACTCGATTCCGGCTTTTCGGGGATGCTGATCACGAATTTGATGTTGTCCTTTAGTTTTGAGATGTGTGGGGCCATTTTTGAAGAATTTGCTTGCCACCATTCGTGCCCTCCAGCAGAAAACCTGGTTGTGTCAGTTCAGCTGAAGCTAGGAGTGTTGTATGTCAAATGTGGGGTATTGGAGGGCCACAATTCCGAATTTGCAATTCATTTTGCGATCAGAATGGCCAGTAAGCCTCGCTGACATGTCTCGTTGATCAATGGGCAGCATGATTCAACTCACAAAATTCTTCCGAAAGAGGGGAGGAGTGCCCCGAGGGGCTCTGCCCCCGTCTACTAATCTTGTTTAAAAGCGTTGCTTGAAAGAGGGATGTTCTTGCTCTAAAAGCCAAATCGCGGGCGAAATCAATATTGCTAATGCAATACCCTCTTGCGAAGCGGGGGCTCATGAAGCGGAGCATGCGGGCGATGAACTCTCGCACTCTCTGCAGAAAGAACGCAACTCTTTGCAATGTCAGTCAGAATACAAACTCAACTTTTTAATACCGGAGCTTGTTTGACGCTTGGTGCCCTTTCTGACGCTGCCAAACTGTCACAATGCGCATGATCTGTGACCTCTAGTACTGTAGCTAATTTTTCTTGCTGCCATGCATGTTGCACGTGTTTCAAAATGTACCTGTCGTCAACAATTTCGGGAGGCGGACGCCCATCTTCAACTTCGGCCTCAACCGCGACTACGGCGCTCGAAGGCTGATGATGCAGCAGAACTTCAGAAGAAAGCTCTCCGACCCCAGAAGTGCCGGATAATGAGATGATACGCCAAGAAATGTTTGCTGTGATGCGACGCCAGGAAAATTGCAGTGTGATTTGGTATGTAGTTGAATTGTTGACGCAATGCCATCGCGTCAAGTCGTGAAAGATTGTGCTCGTCTGTGTGAGACGAGCACATAGTTTGTGCTTTTGCTTTTGCATTCGGTACAGTGTGGTTCTCGCACGCGAAGAGAACGAAATTCGTTGACGCATGAATTCGAGTGAACGTTGCACGTTGTGAAAGCATCTGCCGCAAGCAAGCAAGTTCAGGCGACATTCTCCATCAGTTGACTACTGCAAAATACGTGATACATAATCACAACTGAAATTGGGCTTTGTGTTGCAGCGACTCGTCAGGCTTTTAAGAAAATCTGCCACTTGCTACCGATTTTAACCGCAGTGCTTTTGCTCGCCGCTTGGGGTTACCGGTATGGTAATGTTGCGTACATGTACATCTATTTTTTTAGCTTCATAACGGCTTCGCTTCACGCAGAACTAGTCTCCGAATGGCTAATACATTGCAGATAGGGCTAGTAAACTTTGTTAATTGCTGAGGTATCCCAAAGCTTCACAACACGGGCATGCCTACATATAGTACTTGTAACACCCTAGCCACAAAACGAAGTATCAACGGACAATTTGATTACACACTTTACACACTTTACGATTAGTTACACACTTTTGGATTGTGGTGCGCTGCTTCAGAAGAGGCTCCTACCGACCCATTCTCAACATGGGCCTGAACCGCGACTACGCCCCTCGCAAGCTGATGATGCAGCAGAACTTCCGAAGAAAGCTCTCTGATCCCAGAAGTGCTGGGTGATAAAACGATACGCCAAGGAAATTCTACTTTGATAGTGTGATGCGACGCCATTGAAATGACAGTTTGTCATGGAGTGTCAGAGAATCTGCTCTTGTCTTGAGTTCGCCATTAATCTTCGTCGAGTTAGGTATGTGTTCCACCTCGACATAGGATGTACATACCTACCATACACTGCTTTTGGAGGGAGGGGGTTATTGGAGTGCTTACCGCATCTATTGTACGATGAGAGTCGTTTTCGAGCACGCAAGACGGAAACAAATTCAGGTTGGCACACGATAGGTGACTGCATATTGAAATTGTCAAGAAAACATAATATGTAAGGGGGGGGGCATCAAATATGGTACTAGAAAATCGTCTAATCGTCCGGACCGCGTTATCATTACGAAAGTCAGCACAACGGCCGGTTTTGGATCTTGCCGTTTGATGATCGTGTATGTGAGAAGTTTGATGTCGTATTCGCATTTTGACAGGTTCACACATGGGTTGGTATGGGTACACGACGCGATGGTATACGGTACATGGCTCACAGTAATTTCCTGTTTACCCACAATTTCTGCAATTAACGTTATTTACGTAACTGCAATCGCATGTCGTCCTGTTTAACTGTCGTCCGTCAGTCTTCTGAAATTGATTTGGATTTGGTTGGGAAGTTGTCTATAGTTCGCGGAGGGGCACTACGGTAGGCCAGCAGCGACAAAGGTCGATTCGATAGGCATAGATAGGTAGATAGGTACATATGAGCGAAAATGGATTCTTCATGAAGAGTGTCCGGTGGCTCCGGGATAAATTGACGCCGCGTCAACTTTTCCCGCCTGGTAAATTGACGCGCGTCAACGTACCCGAGCTTATCGCGGGGTGCGTTGACGCCGGCCGCCTTATTCAATTGGACTCAGACTGCCTTCCCGCGGAGGGACGCGAAATAAGGTCGGGTGACGGCTGACGGCTGACGCCGCGCAATCTTGATTGACTACAGAGCTTCGTTATGCCTATAAGCGTGCGAACAGATGAGACAATTCCAAAACCGATTTCAGACAATGACACCGTTTATCGTTGCACTACTCTACTCATGCCTTCAATACATACAAAGTGAAATCGAGTGAAGACACTGGCTTCGGACCTCTAGAGAGTGTCTCTCTCTAGCTAGCCTCTGGAATTTTGCAGACCTCTAGTGACTACCTAAATCCCAGGAGGACCTGCGCACAATCTCGCTTTGGCCGATCCGATTACTACTTACCAGTGTCGTCTTTTTTCGCCGCGCCTCAGCGCGGCGAGGTGTATATATACGGATGACAATGTCTGTCTGTCTGTCTGTCTGTCTGTGTGTGTGTGTGTGTGTGTGTGTGTGTGTGTGTGTGTGTGTGTGTGTGTGTGTGTGTGTGTGTGTGTGTGTGTGTGTGTGTGTGTGTGTGTGTGTGTGTGTGTGTGTGTGTGTGTGTGTGTGTGTGTGTGTGTGTGTGTGTGTGTGTGTGTGTGTGTGTGTGTGTGTGTGTGTGTGTGTGTGTGTGTGTGTGTGTGTGTGTGTGTGTGTGTGTGTGTGTGTGTGTGTGTGTGTGTGTGTGTGTGTGTGTGTGTGTGTGTGTGTGTGTGTGTGTGTGTGTGTGTGTGTGTGTGTGTGTGTGTGTGTGTGTGTGTGTGTGTGTGTGTGTGTGTGTGTGTGTGTGTGTGTGTGTGTGTGTGTGTGTGTGTGTGTGTGTGTGTGTGTGTGTGTGTGTGTGTGTGTGTGTGTGTGTGTGTGTGTGTGTGTGTGTGTCCGTCCGTCCGTGGCACCGAAGTAAGATATGTGACATATGTGGTCAAGTAGACTCAAGGTCGCTGAGTACGGATCCGATGTCCGTTTCTGTTGCTAATTTCGCATTTTCGAGATATTCACAATTAAAATTCAAAAATGTCGAAAATCGACTTTTTCACCAGATGAGCTAGCCGCGAAATTTCTTCTGAAATGGAAAGAGCACGGACTGCTGATAATTTGTAACACGAAAGAAATTTTTTGTCAATGTGAAATTTGATAGAAATACGCAATTGTTTGTCGAAATTTCATAAATTGACAAAAATAGAACGTCATTTATTGACGAATGTGAATGCAGAAATTGAAAGGTCGCAATCCAATAAGA
>JASAMZ010003630.1:0-67836 GCA_030248115.1 Linhomoeus sp. GSCO2_2
TCGAGCAGGAGTGGATATCCAGATTTGCAATCTTATACATTTTTACTCCCCCTATGGTCCTGCTTAGGGGATAGAAGTCCGTTTTCCCTTGCAATGTACACAGCGTGCTCGGCATATGTGAGTTGGGTCCCGGATCCGTGCTCATCACAGTTTCTAGAGCAGATTATCTCGAGCAGGAGTGGATATCCAGAGTTGCGATGTTATACATTTTTACTCCCCCTATGGTCCTGCTTAGGGGATAGAAGTCCGTTTTCCCTTGCAATGTACACAGCGTGCTCGGCGTATGTGAGTTGGGTCCCGGATCCGTGCTCATCACAGTTTCTAGAGCAGATTATCTCGAGCAGGAGTGGATATCCAGAGTTGCGATGTTATACATTTTTACTCCCCCTATGGTCCTGCTTAGGGGATAGAAGTCCGTTTTCCCTTGCAATGTACACAGCGTGCTCGGCATATGTGAGTTGGGTCCCGGATCCGTGCTCATCACAGTTTCTAGAGCAGATTATCTCGAGCAGGAGTGGATATCCAGAGTTGCGATGTTATACATTTTTACTCCCCCTATAGTCCTGCTTAGGGGATAGAAGTCCGTTTTCCCTTGCAATGTACACAGCGTGCTCGGCATATGTGAGTTGGGTCCCGGATCCGTGCTCATCACAGTTTCTAGAGCAGATTATCTCGAGCAGGAGTGGATATCCAGAGTTGCGATGTTATACATTTTTACTCCCCCTATAGTCCTGCTTAGGGGATAGAAGTCCGTTTTCCCTTGCAATGTACACAGCGTGCTCGGCGTATGTGAGTTGGGTCCCGGATCCGTGCTCATCACAGTCTCTGGAGCAGATTATCTCGAGCAGGAGTGGATATCCAGAGTTGCGATGTTATACATTTTTACTCCCCCTATGGTCCTGCTTAGGGGATAGAAGTCCGTTTTCCCTTGCAATGTACACAGCGTGCTCGGCGTATGTGAGTTGGGTCCCGGATCCGTGCTCATCACAGTTTCTGGAGCAGATTATCTCGAGCAGGAGTGGATATCCAGAGTTGCGATGTTATACATTTTTACTCCCCCTATGGTCCTGCTTAGGGGATAGAAGTCCGTTTTCCCTTGCAATGTACACAGCGTGCTCGGCATATGTGAGTTGGGTCCCGGATCCGTGCTCATCACAGTCTCTGGAGCAGATTATCTCGAGCAGGAGTGGATATCCAGAGTTGCGATGTTATACATTTTTACTCCCCCTATAGTCCTGCTTAGGGGATAGAAGTCCGTTTTCCCTTGCAATGTACACAGCGTGCTCGGCGTATGTGAGTTGGGTCCCGGATCCGTGCTCATCACAGTCTCTGGAGCAGATTATCTCGAGCAGGAGTGGATATCCAGAGTTGCGATGTTATACATTTTTACTCCCCCTATGGTCCTGCTTAGGGGATAGAAGTCCGTTTTCCCTTGCAATGTACACAGCGTGCTCGGCGTATGTGAGTTGGGTCCCGGATCCGTGCTCATCACAGTCTCTAGAGCAGATTATCTCGAGCAGGAGTGGATATCCAGAGTTGCGATGTTATACATTTTTACTCCCCCTATGGTCCTGCTTAGGGGATAGAAGTCCGTTTTCCCTTGCAATGTACACAGCGTGCTCGGCATATGTGAGTTGGGTCCCGGATCCGTGCTCATCACAGTCTCTGGAGCAGATTATCTCGAGCAGGAGTGGATATCCAGAGTTGCGATGTTATACATTTTTACTCCCCCTATGGTCCTGCTTAGGGGATAGAAGTCCGTTTTCCCTTGCAATGTACACAGCGTGCTCGGCGTATGTGAGTTGGGTCCCGGATCCGTGCTCATCACAGTCTCTGGAGCAGATTATCTCGAGCAGGAGTGGATATCCAGAGTTGCGATGTTATACATTTTTACTCCCCCTATGGTCCTGCTTAGGGGATAGAAGTCCGTTTTCCCTTGCAATGTACACAGCGTGCTCGGCATATGTGAGTTGGGTCCCGGATCCGTGCTCATCACAGTTTCTAGAGCAGATTATCTCGAGCAGGAGTGGATATCCAGAGTTGCGATGTTATACATTTTTACTCCCCCTATGGTCCTGCTTAGGGGATAGAAGTCCGTTTTCCCTTGCAATGTACACAGCGTGCTCGGCGTATGTGAGTTGGGTCCCGGATCCGTGCTCATCACAGTCTCTGGAGCAGATTATCTCGAGCAGGAGTGGATATCCAGAGTTGCGATGTTATACATTTTTACTCCCCCTATGGTCCTGCTTAGGGGATAGAAGTCCGTTTTCCCTTGCAATGTACACAGCGTGCTCGGCGTATGTGAGTTGGGTCCCAGATCCGTGCTCATCACAGTTTCTGGAGCAGATTATCTCGAGCAGGAGTGGATATCCAGAGTTGCGATGTTATACATTTTTACTCCCCCTATGGTCCTGCTTAGGGGATAGAAGTCCGTTTTCCCTTGCAATGTACACAGCGTGCTCGGCGTATGTGAGTTGGGTCCCGGATCCGTGCTCATCACAGTTTCTAGAGCAGATTATCTCGAGCAGGAGTGGATATCCAGAGTTGCGATGTTATACATTTTTACTCCCCCTATGGTCCTGCTTAGGGGATAGAAGTCCGTTTTCCCTTGCAATGTACACAGCGTGCTCGGCGATGCCCTCCATGCAATGTACACAGCGTGCTCGGCGTATGTGGTGGGGACTTAGCCAAATTTTTGGCCAAAATTTCTTTCCCCTGTAACTTCTGAACGGCTTGACCGAATCCCGCGAAATTTTAATACAAAAATATAGTCGTGAGGGCTATCCAACGCCACCACCCCCGGTTCTCTAGCTGCTACCGTTCCCGAGTAATAAGCCGAGAAGAGTACGACATGAACAAGATAGGTGAAAAATTCGGAGGTTTTCAAGCTATATCTCCAGAACGACGTGACCGATCGAGCTGATTTTTTTACACGTTTTATAACTTAGGACGAGACAACTTGTGTTAAAGTTTCAGCTCAATCGGTCAAGTATTGCCTAATGACCCCTAAGGAAGTGACTCTCTGGAGGGCGCACCTGCGGGGACCAAAGGAAAATGATGAGGGCACTGGCGTGCCCTCATCGATCACAGTTCAAATATTGGATACGGTAACAAAATACTTTGAAACCCAGACGCACGTTCGTCTGCTGGCATTTTGACTAGTTCGTCGTAGTGACGCCAGCGTCTTTTGTCAGTGTGACAGTCTTGTGCTTTCTTCTCTCCGAGTTAGCTCTCTTCAATTGAATCCTGAAGCAACAGCAACTATGGGCGACCCTATCTCCACTCCTCCTCAAGGACTCGATACATCAGTTGGTGGTTTCTACAAAGTCGGGACTTGTGGAGTATGTAATGTCAAGGCGAACCTTTGTTCAGTCCGTCGAGGTGACTTCATCAGCCGTGGAAACGATCGTTGAAGGGGTAGAGAAACTTGGCTCCGTCGCTGAAACCAGTGGCGGATCCAGGATTTCGGAATGGGGGGGGGGGCGGAATTTTTGAGGCCACAGGGGGGACCAAGATGCTATAAAAGAACGTAAAAAAATTTGCGCCGCAGGCGAAAATTTTTGCCGATTTTGGCCTATGTTGGTACAAAAATGCTTTAAAATAGCGCCGCAGGCAAAAAATTGGGCCGATTTTGGCCTATTTTGGTACAAAAGTGCTATAAAATAGCGCCGCAGGCAAAAATTTTGGCCGATTTTGGCCTATTTTGGTACAAAAGTGCTATAGAATAGCGCCGCAGGCGAAAATTTTGGCCGATTTTGGCCTATTTTGGTACAAAAGTGCTATAAAATAGCGCCGCAGGCGAAAATTTTTTGCTCTGGAGGTGCTGCCGCGCAATTTTTTTTTCTCCGGAGGGGGAATGGGGGGGGGGCGGTTTGGCCGAATGGGGGGGGCGGACGCCCAACCGCCCCCCCCCCCCCCCCCCCCTGGATCCGCTACTGGCTGAAACTGACGCGGTCCTGATCATTGAAATGGAGGAACGTTTCCTGTTGAATCGTCACTGAATGCCTTGATGTTGTCATGTTACAGTCTACCGTCTCCTCGCCCAAGTGTCTCATCAACGAGAAGCTGTCGGACGACGTCCTCTTGGTCCTCTTCTCCTACGTGGGCCTCGGCGACGTCAACTCCCTGCGGCGCGTCTGCCGGCGCTGGGACGACCTCTGCAGTGGCGGCCGCGTGGTCAGAGTGGTGAAGGCGACGCTGGAGGGAGGCCCTGACACCGTCAAGTACCGCCTCTCGCTGACTAGCGACAAAGGAGTGGACAGTCGACTGGAAGTCACCAGCGTGAATGGCCACAGAAAGGCCGCCAGTCTCTTACTCGACGAGTGCTGCCCTACCATCATCCGCCTGTCGCTGAACATGGACTTCGCCTGGGACACTTCCAAGAACCTGCTGCAGGCCCTTCTCCCGAAGATGGCGGCTGCGGTCGCCAGATATGCCGTCCTCGAGCGCTTGCAAGTCCGATGTCCCATATTCGAGGAGTGGATGTACGCATTTGGCACCCCTTTGAAAGACGAAGACGGAGCGAGGATAGACGTCAGCTTCTACAAGGTGCTCGATAAGCTCCGAGGCGTTAGCAGTCTGCGCAGCTTCTGCTCGCGCGGATGCGGCGAAGCTTTTGGCTGCCGCTGTTTCCCTGCGGAAGCTTTTCCTTTGCTCGAGGAATACTGCCTGCACGAGATGCTGGAGGACTATGAGGACAGTCATCCAAAACACGACTCAATGTTTGACTTCATCCGAATCTTGTCGAGGAATAAGCACGTGCTGCGCGACTTGCCCTCCGTCAAGCGTCTGGCGCTCCGTTTTCTAAGCGTCGACCAGCCTCCCGCGTCGCTGCAAAACAGTGATTGCCCTGGTCGATTCGGCAGTCTGACCCACCTGCATATGGACAGCTACGTCGAGAGGAGCGGCGGCTCCCTGTTGCGATCCGTGGCCCTGGGTGCGCCCCTACTCGAGATGGTCCACGTGGGGAGTCTGGAGCTTTCCACTTTGACTCTTCCACGAGGCGAAGTGATGGTGGGCTACAGCGATCTCGTTCACTTCTGCGAGAGACTGCGCTCTCTCGACATCGAGAAGGTGAAGCTGATCAATTGTGGCACAGACCACACTTTCGTGGCGCAAACGACCACGACGCCCAATCACCTGAAGATCGCCCACTACGCCGACGGCCTGCTTGTGTCTGAGGCACACCCAGGTATTATGTGCGCCCGCCAACAATTGCCGACGAAGTAATCGGTCGTTTGAATGGCAGTGTAGGAGTGCCAATGAACCATTGCAGTCGATCCTGTTAATCACAGGTCCGGCAGACTTCGACTTCCGCCCGCGCAGTCTGATCAGTGGGGAAGGCGTGCAGCTACTCGAGTCTGAGGAGGAGAGGGAGGAGCAGCGCAGTCTCTTCTGGAAGCCCTGGCTTCTCGACCCACAGCATCTGCAGCAGAGCTGAGAAGAAGAAGAAGGGGTAGAGTAGGCGGATGTGAAACAGGCTACTGCGAGGGAATCGGAAGCGTTGGTCCTCGTAAGTGCAAGTGTGTCGTCTCTTTGTTCTTCGCTCTGCGTCGCCGGTGTTCGATTTGTTTGTTATTTGTTTGCCCTCAGTATTGCTGATTTCAACATTTCTAGTTCGCCCATAGATGAACCTTCGAAAGTGAAGTACCTAGTAGGTAGGGTTCGGGAAGGATGTTGGTTGCGAACGTCGTGCCAATGAAAGCGTTATAGTGCGTGCATGCAACCAGAATCGTTGCCTTTTTTCGCTCGGCCTCAGCCGAGCGAACCCTATCAAGAGCTCGGCGTGCGTGCGTGCGTGCGTTCGTTCGTTCGTTCGTTCGTTCGTACGTCACGCTCGCTTCGGGCTTAACGCGGTCTGCAACGCGCCCAGTGAAAGTCCACCAAAAGGTGGCGCTAAACCGCGTGTGTATACGGTAGCCCGTCGGCTAGCGTGAATTAGTTGCCCGCAGAGTGACGACGCGTGGTCATTTGTGCCTTCTCCTAACGACGTGTCGTCGCTTGTTATTGCACAATAACGACGAGTCGTCGCCTGTTGGCCTCATGCGACGATGCGTCGTCACGTCACTGCACACTGACGATGCGTCGTCACTTCTGGGAGCAAAGGATGATGTGTCGTCACTTGTCATTATGCAATGATGATGCACCATCACTTAAAAAAACAAACAATGATGCATTATTATGGGTGCTAGCACACATGGGACTGTTCTTTCCTAACTGACAAGGATGGCTTCTATGGTCCTCCAATGAACCTTTGTGGTGCACTGGCTGAAGCTGTGTGCCTTCAACTGATTGCTGAATCATGGCATGCAATTCCTCTACAGGACCCATCTAGCCACCTGGTTGAGGTCAGGTGAAAAGTATCAAAATTCACATAGTAGTGTCAGTTCTCTATTGGAAATTCAACAGTGCTTTCCCTCCCTACTAGTTCTAGAACTAACTATGAGTGGTGTGAGTAATAAGGACTGGTTTATTGGCCCGGTAGCCATCCATCGTAGTACATTTTCTTTCATTTGCTTGTACTTGGTACATGTCTCCTGCCAAGTTGGTCTCACCCAGTTCATCCCACCTCCCCCAAGCTGGTCATGAGCCACCCTACCATATGGGCCCATACTCAATGGACCAGCCTGCCTTGGCATGCAGCGCATGTACTGTACTAGAGGTTCCAACAAGCCAGCGGTTTTCGGCCCGGCCTGCCCCGTCTGGGTCCCGCAGCCTGCCCGGCCCAGCCCAGAATTTTTTTCGTCAGACCCAGCCTGGCCTGGCCCATTTTAAAACCTATGATCGGCCCGCCCGACCCAGCCCGTTTTAAAACCCATGATCAGCCCGCCACGCCCGGCCTGTCAGAATTTTTTTCCGCCGCAGGAATCTGGATAACTCAAGCAACTGCAGGCCGATCGCAATAAAAATTGGGGTATGCAAAGACCATTATGTTCTCTAGGTTGTGTCAAAATTTCAGCCAAATCAGAGAAGCACAGCGCCTACACTTCCAGGTAAACCAAGGTGTGCTTTTCCGACGTCATAGGAAAATATGAGCAGCGAAAGTTCGCCTCCTCTAGCATGGTCGCGTGGGTGCATGGCGCGTACGATCTCCGTGAGCTTTTAACACAAGCAATGCTACATATTTGGCTGTGCTGTGTGCAAATATTGCTGCAACTGGTGCCACCTTGCCTGACCTACGCGAGCTTATAAACAGCTGTTCCAGTATGTACTGAATGGATGATTTCAATACTTGCCTCTTTCGGCATGACCGCGTAGGTGCTACGCGTGAACGATCTCCGAGAAATTTTGGTACAAGCTACAACACATATAGGGCTATGGCGTGTACAAATATCGCTGCAATCGGTGCACCGACGCCTGGTCAATGCAGGTTTCCACATAGTTAGTCTAACACATGTACAAGAGAAAGTTTGCTATGATTTCAGTTTTGTGGGTCGTCCCTCCCAGCCCGGCCCGTAAAATTTTTTTCTGGGCCTCGCCCAGCCCGGCCTGAAATTTTTCGAGTTCCGGCCCACCCGGCTCGTGGGCCGGGCCGGGCCACGGGCCCGGGCGCCCATTGGAATCCCTAGCATGTGTACTCACTCAGGGTGGCGGTGAGTTCTGAACGAGTCCACCCCTTTTACTGAATGAGTCCACCCCAAAATTCTGAATGAGTCCACCCCAAATTCTGAATGAGTCCACCCCCAATTCTGAGCAGGCGCGTCCAGCGGCGATGCCCCTCCCCCGCCCCCTCCCCCCTCCTCCCCCTTTGCAGAGAATCGTCCGACGCACTAGTGTGGCTTTCAGCACTGCAACGCCAACGCGCTATTGTGTCGCAAGTGCTAGCAGGGAAGGGGCTCAGCCGGCCTGAGCAGGAGGTGAAGTAGATGGAGGAGTGTTCACCCCACTTACAGTTTGCACTAAAACTCGGCCGGCGTCGCGCCTGGCGGGTCGAAAACTGAGGCTTAGCGCGACCACCAACTTCAGGGCGCGCTCCGCGCGCCCTGAAGTCGGTCACCGGTCGCGTTAAGCCTAAGCTTCGACCCGCTAGACTGCGACGCCGACTGACTCTTGTGAACTGTGGGCGCAGGACGAGCCTAAGCATAGCCTGAACTGGAAGGAATATACTGTGTCTAAAGTAATTTAAAGAAACAAGGAGACGGTCATTTGCTGAATCATGAAAGAAATATAGTCTAAATACGCAAAAGAAAGCAAAAAATCACTTTGCTCGGCCGCTTCTCAACACCGACGTCTAAATGACTACAAACAACATGCGCAACAACTATGTGTGTGCGAGATCTGATTAAAACATGCATGCACAACGCCATAGTGCGCTCGCTTTCCTGCAGCTAGGCGCACAACGTGTGCTTTGCTGAGCGGGTTGGGGGTGGACTCATTCAGAATTTGGGGTGGACTCATTCAGACTTTTGGGGTGGACTCATTCAGACTTTTGGGGTGGACTCATTCAGACTTTTGGGGTGGACTCGTTCAGTAAAAGGGGTGGACTCGTTCAGATTTAGCCCAGGGTGGCTTTTCAAACTGAATTCAAATTTGACCTTCATTTCACTGTAGCACATAGCAAAGCCTAAGCACAATGGAATGGGATGTTTGGGCACTGCTGGTTGAGCTCTGCTGTTTGGGTGAAAGGGAGGTTTGGGAGCCGGATGATTGGGGGCCAGGTTTCCAAACGGGCCTAAAAATTTAGGCACGAGCCCATGCGAAATGGGGTTTGAAAAGCCAACCCGGCCCAATTTTCATACTCCACAAAAAAGTGTGGAGTATGTAGTGATTGTGTGCGAAACGCAGTAATTTTAACCGGATGGCGTTCGCGCGTGAAGCAGCCGATTTGCAAATGCTCTTTGCTTTGGGTAGGTCTAGTGGGTGGGCAACCTGCACGATATATGGGGTCACGCTGCGGGACCCCGTTGGCGGGAAATTCAAAAATTTAAATTTTCAAAGTACTGAAAAAGGCATAGTACAAGGTAGAACTCGAAAAAGTTGCATATAATGGTATACACTATCTTTTGACATGTTGTAGTACTCGATAGTGCCGAACACGGAAAAAAGAATTGGACTAAATGTGGTGCCAAATTTGAAAAATTCGCGATTTTTCACTATTTTCCGACTTTGACGGTTTGCTGTGCGCGGTAGGTAGCAGCTAGAGCCGCGAGACCGCTTTTGGTGCTCCTTCCCAGATGTCCTCTATCGAATGAGCCATGAACGAGATAATCGGTTGAGACACAAAAAAGTTATCTTGGTGGAACTTTTTTCGCCCGGCCTCAGCCGGGCGAACCCCTACGAGAGCTTTTCGTCCGTGCGTCCGTTCGTTCGTGCGTTCATAACGCTCTCATATCTCGGCGTTGGAACGTTGTAGGAAGGAGATCTTGGGCTTTATGGATAGGTCTCGACTCACTGGTAATGTTGCTAAGAGACTTCGAAAATCAAAAGTTTGAATTGCGCGCGCTACAGTAATCCGAACGTCAAAACGTAAAACGGCTCTAACTCGTTCGTCTTACGTCGTAGAGCGGCGCGCGGCAGGTCAACTAAAAGGTCTCGACGTGCTCTTTCGTTTGGCATTAAAACTTTTGTTAATTACGCAAACACGCAACACGAAAAGCGACATTCTCGCGTTTTTAACGCAGAAATCGCTCTAACTCGCTCAGCGTGCGTTGTACGGAGACGATCTTGGGTTGGTTGGATAGCTCTCGACTCACTGATCATTTGTTCTTCTATTGATCGAAACTCAAAAGTTTGAATTTCGGGAGCTACAGAAACCCAAAGGTTTAAAACGCAAAACTTATCTAACTCGCTCGTCTTCCGTCATAGAGAGACGATCTTGAGTTCGTTGAATAGGTTTCGGCACACTGATAATTCCGTTAAGAGAAGTCGAAATTCAAAAGTTTGAATTGCGCGCGCTACAGTAACCCGAAAGTCCAGAACGCAAAACGGCTCTAACACGCTCGTCTTACGTCGTAGAGCGGCGTGCGATAGGTCAACTAAAAGGTCTCGACGTGCTCTTTCGTTTGGCATTAAAAATTTTGTTAATTACGCAGACACGCAAAACGAAAAGCGACATTCTTGCGTTTTTTTGCATAGGAATCGCTCTAACTCGCTCAGCGTGCGTCGTAGAGAGACGATCTTGAGTTGCTGGATAGCTCTTGACTCACTGATCATTTGTTCTTCTATTGGTCGAAACTCAAAAGTTTGAATATCGCGAACTACAGTAACCCAAAGGTTCAAACAGCAAATGGGCCCTAACTCGCTCGTCTTACGTTGTAGAGCGGCATTCGTTCGACCGTTTGAAAGCTTACGTTGAGGCAGTTGTTGAACGGTCATTCCTAAAGAAATACTTTTGTTTTTTTAAACCCTTGTCTTACGAACAACTTTGTCTGCAAAAATAATTAATCCCGGGCGATCCCAATGTTGCCCTGCAACAACCGCTCAGAAATGCAAGGGAAAACGGACTTCTATCCAGACAAAACCACCTCCCCCCCGCGCGCCGGCCGCCCCGCCCGCCGGCCCCCCCCTAAGCAGGACCATAGGGGGAGTAAAAATGTATAACATCGCAACTCTGGATATCCACTCCTGCTCGAGATAATCTGCTCCAGAGACTGTGATGAGCACGGATCCGGGACCCAACTCACATACGCCTAGCGATGCATATAAAAACTTCGAGTTACGAAACTAAAAACTAAACTAAACTAATTTTGGAGTTTTTTACCAACTAGCTGTTAAAAAACTCACAAAAATTAACTAATTTTGGGTTAGTTTTTTAACTGCAGTTAAAAAAGTAACTAGAGCCAGCCAGTTTTTTAACAGTTTTTTTTAATTATATCGCACTAGAAAGGTGCTTTTGACTGATTGTGACCATCAGAACTGTCAGTAATTCTCCAAAATTTGTCTGAATGTCTGAAACTTGTCTCACTATCACCAAGCCACCTCCGACATAGGCCAAATCGGCCACGTACCTAAATGGTTTTTCAGGAATGACAAGACTCAATTTGCGGACTTTGTGACTGAAGCACTGCAGTTCAAAAACTAATTTTTAACTGCTCAGTTAAAAAACTAGTTTTTGATTAAAAAATTAACTCAGGTCCAGTTTTTTAACCAGGTAAAAAACAAAAAGTAACTCAGCTCCAGTTTTTTAACTAGGTAAAAAACAAAAATTAACTCAGGATTAGTTTTTATATGCATCGCTACATACGCCGAGCACGCTGTGTACATTGCAAAGGAAAACGGACTTCTATCCCCTAAGCAGGACCATAGGGGGAGTAAAAATGTATAACATCGCAACTCTGGATATCCACTCCTGCTCGAGATAATCTGCTCCAGAAACTGTGATGAGCACGGATGCGGGACCCAACTCACATACGCCGAGCACGCTGTGTACATTGCAAGGGAAAACGGACTTCTATCCCCTAAGCAGGACCATAGGGGGAGTAAAATGTATAACATCGCAACTCTGGATATCCACTCCTGCTCGAGATAATCTGCTCCAGAAACTGTGATGAGCACGGATCCGGGACCCAACTCACATACGCCGAGCACGCTGTGTACATTGCAAGGGAAAACGGACTTCTATCCCCTAAGCAGGACCATAGGGGGAGTAAAAATGTATAACATCGCAACTCTGGATATCCACTCCTGCTCGAGATAATCTGCTCCAGAGACTGTGATGAGCACGGATCCGGGACCCAACTCACATATGCCGAGCACGCTGTGTACATTGCAAGGGAAAACGGACTTCTATCCCCTAAGCAGGACCATAGGGGGAGTAAAAATGTATAACATCGCAACTCTGGATATCCACTCCTGCTCGAGATAATCTGCTCCAGAGACTGTGAGTACGCGAGGCAGAGTCAATGTTGGAACACCGAGTTCAAGGAGGCCAGAGAAATTGGTGTCGGCTCGAACTCCACTTCCGCTCTGTTGTGTCTGCTGCCGGTCGAAATCAAGACGTCCATTGTCGATCTCCTACCGATCAAGGACAAGCTGGCCACGCAGAGAGTCTGCCGTGACCTCTACCATGTTGTCAACAATAACAAGCTTAGAGTAAAAACTGGGTACCCGATGATGGTTGATTGGGATTGCATAGTGTGTTGTGCATTTAAGGAGTATATTCAATAGTGTGTCAGAATAGAAATTTGAGCATTTCTTCGGTGAGTTTCGCCGCAGTTACCTCGAGTTTCCAAAGGTAGTTTGTGCCATTCTTGGGCAATCGTTGCCTATAAGGCGTATAAGTGGGTACTGATCCATAAATGGATCAGGAATGTTCGCCGCAGGTTCATTTTGGAATGAAGAGGGTCTAAATGGGACGACGCCCTTTTCTTTTGGGTCACAAATGCGGGCGGTTACGATACCGTTGCTGTAGCTTGCAGAACCGCACAGTAATTGCCGCGTTTCGTGTTCGATCGAATAGGTGGCAAAACATACGTTGCACGACACATCCATGGAAAAATATTGCCTAGTTTAGCCATTTGAAAAGCCAAAATCTGCCAAATTTAACAAAACCCTTGAAAATATCCCTAATTTCTTGAATTCTAAAATCTGAAGCTGTTTTATAATTACTTGACATACTACGCCCCGTACATCCACGCCAAGATATTTTGAAATTTAAGTTGTTTGAAATTGTCGAAATTTGGCAATTTTGAGAAAAACCTTGAAAATATCCCTAAATTTGTTAATTATAAAATATAGAACTATTTGCTAAATAGTTGGCAGACTATGCCCGACACAACCATGCAAAGACATTCTGAATTTTAGGCTATTTGAAAATGTCTAAATTTGGGAATTTTAACAATGCCCTTGAAAATATACGTAAATTCGTTAATTATAAAATCCGAAACTATTTGTTAAATACATGGCAGACTATGCTCGATACTTCCGTGCAAAGAAACTTCGAAATTTAAGCCGTTTGAAATTGTCGAAATTTGGGAATTTTGACAACACCCTTGATAATATCCCTAATTTCGTTAATTATAATCTCTGAAACTATTTGCTAAATACTTGGCAGACTATGCTCGACACATCCGTGAAAAGAAATTTTGAAATTTAAGCTGTTTGAAATTGTCGAAATTTGGAGATTTTAACAAAATTCTTAAAAATATCCTAGATTTCATTAATTATATTCGCTGAAACTATTTGCTAAATACTTGGCAGACTACGCTCGATACATCGGTGCAAAGAAGTTTTGAAACTTAAGCTGTTTGAATTTGTTGAAATTTGGGAATTTTGACAAAAACCTTGAAAAATATTCCTAATTTCGTGAATTCCAAAATCCAAAACTATGTCACAAATTCATCGCGTCCTATGCCCTTTCCATTTCAGCAAAAACTTTGCCGATACGACTTGTAAACAAAAGTGTCATTTTTGACATTTTCATATTTTAATTGTAAATATCTCGAAATAGGGAAATTAGCAACAGAAACGGACAACGGCACGTTACTCAGCGCATTCGACTCCATTGGGTGGCACTAATAGTCATGTCTAGTTATTCCGTACAGACAGACATATGGAGTTAGTGGAGGTTGTGGAACCGCCCTACGGGCGGGTGATGGAGTGGCTGAAGCAGCTGAAGAGCCATCTGAATGCCGCCACCCCCCGTCTCCAGCTGAAGTACAGAGAGTACAGAGACAGCTCGAGCTACAGCTGGAGCAGTCGTTCTTCGCTGCCCATTTTGGAGGCCTGGAGCTCAATGGCCCAACAGTGTCAGTGCCCTTCGAGTGCTGTGGTCGATTTGGGCGCCATCGAAAACGCCTTCGGACAGTTCGTCACCCTTGTCTCGAGCGTGCGGCGTCTGGAAAGTCTCGAGGTCGGCGTCCACAGTCGGCGCCCCATCGGCCGCAAGAGAATGCCCAGCTTCAACTACAAGGGTTTTCCGAAGGCTGAGTTGGTAGTACAGCTGATCGAAAGATGCAGAGAGAAACTGACCGAACTGAGATTGGGCGCTATTGGCGACGCGGTCGATTACCCCTTTTACAACGAAGACTGTTTCGGTAGCGTTGAGTGCCCGTCGCTGAAGGCGCTGACGGTCTACCACCGTGACGGCGACGCCACCAACTACGACATCTGCCGTCTCGTCGCCATCTTCCCCAACCTCTCGAAGGTCACCATTGCTTGTGTCGAAGTGGCTGACTGGGACGAGACCACCTTCCTGAGCAACGTCGCCGCAGTGGCCGAGTATCTGCGTCGGTACAAAGACGAGCCGCGATGTGTCTTGGCCGCCCAGTACAAGTACGGCTGGGGCCTCACGCTCGACAACCGTGCTGAGGCGCAGAGTAGGGCCGAGCAGTGGATGAGCGATTTGCGCGAAGAGATGGAGAGGCGTGGAGAGCTGACGATCGCTGACTTCCCCACTCCCCAGATGCAGCGGCAAGAGGAAGGGGAGTGGAACGGCGAACAGCTGCTAAGCTACGGACAGGCCAGTCTTCAGCTGTCGCTTCACTTCAGCGGACACAAAGACGGCTGCTACTACGACGAAAACGACACCTACAGCGACGACGACGATTACTGAGCATTATGAATACTGTACCGCTCAGTAAGCCTGGCCATACTTTGTACTGTGAATTTCGATTCGTGTGCTGCTTGGCTTAGTATGCCTTGTTGCAGTTCGTACGGTAAGACGTTATTTCGCCTCGTGAACTCTGGCTTGGTAAGCCTAGTGTAAGATTTTGGTCTTGTGTATTTCGTGGGGGCCTGGCGGATTTTGGATTGTGTATTTCGGTGGGCCTGGCGACAAGCGTATTCACTATACATGTAATCGCCTCTGAAAGATTTTAAAAATATGAAAAGTATATGAATTTACAGGAAAAGTCACAAATGTGAACTGGAAGGATTTTCCAACAGATTCAACATGAACTACTGATTTAAATTAAATGGATTCTATGTATGCTTCTTAGCGCTATGTACAGACCTTGCGATTCTGACGAGATCTACTGATGTAAATGGGATGCATTCGAGCGAACTTGTCGGCAACGCATGCAGATTTAGGTGTGGAAAATCCAGCGTGCGATGTCACGGGCTGCTTTGCTTTCTTGTGACTAAGAAAACGTCTAGTACAGTTCTTACTGCTTCACTATCTTACGACATTATGCAGCATAGCTCGTTTCCATACCCCATGACTCGCAACGATAGCTCTACATACAAATACATCTGAATGAATTGGCACCTCGATAGTATGACAAGGATGCCGTATGATGCGCTTTAGGTAGCTCGGCTAGGAGTGAGAGTTCCATCTCTGGGTCTGTCAATGTGTTGCATGCTTCGTTCTGTGCTACGTTGTATCTCGCGAGTAGTAGTTACAGTATGATGTGCTTCGGCTTATTGGCAACCGCAGTGAGCGCTTCGGGCAGTGACATCGCACGCTGGATTTTCCACACCTAAATCTGCATGCGTTGCCGACAAGTTCGCTCGAATGCATCCCATTTACATCAGTAGATCTCGTCAGAATCGCAAGGTCTGTACATAGCGCTAAGAAGCATACATAGAATCCATTTAATTTAAATCAGTAGTTCATGTTGAATCTGTTGGAAAATCCTTCCAGTTCACATTTGTGACTTTTCCTGTAAATACTGTGTTCCTCAGAACAAAAGTTGTTATTGAAAGCGCAGAGGTGACGGCACACATCTGCCCAAACCCAAAGCCCTACCCCTGTTCGCCTCCTCCACGCGCCACACACACACAAAACACCGCAAGAAACGACACACCGCCCCACCCCCCCCCACACAATCTACTGCCAAATGCAACCAAAACGCAACGGAATCGGAATTGGACTGTATGCGCGCACTGTCACACTTTCGCTAGCATGACGTTCGCACCCAACTACGCTTCTCTAATTCGACTAGCTCTGGAGCTATATCTACTTAATATGGGCAAACTGAAAAGTTGAAATCGGCAAATACTGAGGGCAAACCGACAAATCGAGGACCGGCGATAACACAGCGAAGAACGAAGGAAGAGCATTGTTGTACGTACGTATGACGACCAACGCTTCCGATTCTCACGAAATAGAACACGTTGCGGTTCCGTCTCCTCCTCCTCCTTCTTCATCTTGGATCTGGAAGTGTTGTGGGTCAAGCAGCCATGGCTTCCAGAAGAGACGTCGTTCCTTCTCCCTCTCCTCCTCCGACTCGAGCAGCTGCACGCCTTGCCCACTGACCAGACTGCTCGGACGGAAGTCGAAGTCGGCCGGACCTGTGACTGACAAGTCATTGTCATTTACTCAAAACACTCTACCGAGCCGAAAATCGTTCGATACGACTGATGACTTCGTCGACAATCTTTGGCAAGCATAATACCTGGGTGTTCCTCAGACGCAAGCAGGCCATCGGCGTAGTGGGCGACCTTCAGTAGACCGGTCGTGACCGTTGTCGCCTGAGTCACGAAGGTGTGGACGGCGCGCTGGGAGGTCAGCTTGACCTTCTCGACGTCGAGAGAGCGCAGTCTGTCGCAGAAGTGGACGAGGTCGCTGTAGCCCACCACCACCTCGCCTCGCGGGATGTTCAACGTCGCCAGCTCCAATACGCCCACGTGGAGCCTCTCGAGCAGGGGCGCGTCCAGGCCCATAGAACGCAGCAGGGAGCCACCGCTCCTCTCCACGCAGCTGTCCAGATGCAGGTGGGTCAACTGGTCGAATCGACGAGGGGAGTCACTGTTCGGCAGCGACTCCATACTCGGAGGTCGAAGGACGCGTAGACAACGGATCGCCAGACGCTTGACGGAGGGCAAGTCGGCCATCTTATGTGGAAACAACCACATCGTGCAGGCCGAGAGGTCGTCCAGCGAAAATGGCCCGGTGCAACCGTCCATTAGTTCCTCATGCAGGCAGTACTCCTCCAGCGAATCGCAACCTTTAGAAGCGAAGCAGAAGCAGCCAAGAGAGGTAGAGAAGCTGCAGCCGCGCGAGCAGAAGCTGCGCAGGCTGCGCACGCTTCGGAGCTCGTCGAGCAGAGTGGAGTACTCGACGTCAATCTCTGCTCCGTCTTCGCCCTCCAAAGCGATGGGAAATTCGTCCATCCCGTTCTCGACTTTGGGACAGCGGACTCGCAGGCGCTCGAGCACGCCATGTCTGCTAACGGTCGCCGCCAACTTCGGGAGAAGCTCCTGCAGCAGGGCCTTGGGAGTGTACCAGACGAAGTGCACGTCGAGCGACAGACGGGTGATGGTCGGGCAGCACTCGTCGAGGAAGAGACTGGCGGCCATTCGATGGCCGTCAATCGAGCGGACTTCCAGCTTACTCTCCACTCCCTTGTCGGTGGTCAACGAGAGGCGATACTTGATAATCATATCGTCGGGGCCTCCTTCCAGCGACGCTTCCACCACTCTGACCACGCGGCCGCCACCGCAGAGGTCGTCCCAGCGCCGGCAGACGCGCCGCAGGGAGTTGACGTCGCTTAGGCCCACGTAGGAGAAGAGGACCAAGAGGGCGTCGTCCGACAGCTTCTCATTGATGAGAAACTTGGGCGAGACGGTCGACTGAAACATGACAACAACAAGGAATTTAGTGACGATTCAACAGGAAACGTTCCTCCATGTCAATGATCAGGACCGCGTCAGCTTCAGCGAAGGAGCCAGGTTCAACGACCATTTCCACGGGTGTCGCCGACTCGACGAACTGAATAGAAAGCTCGCTCAGAACATACTCCACAAGTCGCAACATTGTACTAGAATCGACCAACCGATGAATCGAGTTCTTGAAGAGGAGTGGAAACAGGGTCGCTCATAGTTCTTTGCTTTAGGATACAGTTGAAGAGTCAACTTTGAGAGAAGAAAGCACAAGCCTGCGAAGTTCACAACAGAAGCAAACAGCGGCGTCACTCACAAAGTATTTTGTTACCGTATTCGAATATTTTGAACTGTGATACTGTATCCTTTCAAAATCAAAGTTGTTGTCGAAAGTACCGTAGTACGGTAGTGCGATCACATAGCACCAAAGGCGAGTGGGCTGTGTGCGCTTGCTGCCTGGATATGTTTGAAAACATGCGTGCTTCCGCTATCAGATATTGCTGAGCTCATGAATCTACCAATGCACTGCCGCTGCGACCGCAGTGGAAGAAGAGTTCCATGCAAGTTTTTACGATGGCAACAGACGTTATGTCACTGACAATCAAACGAGCACCGCGGCTTTATAACTGACGACAGAAAAGAATGCTATGTGAGGGATACAATCCCTAGTGGGTGTTGAAGGTGAGCAAAGCACAGAGCAACACACGGGATAGGAAACAGAAATCGGGTAGAGCCTAGTGTTGTTCGCTATGGTTTGTTGTGGCAAGTGTTTTAGCCGTCGCGTCACAGGCCGCCGCCACGTCGAGGGGGCTTCAGAAGTCGAGCGCACTGGATGACGCATACGGTATCCTGAGCAGTAAGTGGTCGATCGAGTTAGAAGTCAGTAAAGACTACCGAAAGGTACATAGGGGACGTGAGACCTTGACGACGTCCGTGTAGGGGTACTTCTGCAGTAGCTCGTCACAGCTGGGCACACGCACTGAGTGGCAGTCGGCCTGAAAGCCCGCTGATGTGTGTACACACGATTCGCTGCATCTGACACTACGAGAATGTCCAAATGACCCCTTCGTGGGTGCAGGTGCAGCTGACGCAGGGCGTGACCCGCTCCGTCCGGCCTCGGTTCACCACGCGATGGTCGACGACGCAGAACTCTGAAGGAACTGGTGCCGATACAGGCGCCAGAGAGTGCAGAGCAGACGCAAGAGCAAAAGAGCCGACCGCGGTCAAGCCACTCGTTGAGGTCCAAGTCGGGAATGTCGCCGCAGGGCAACTGAGCGTTACTGAAAGAACCGTCACCTATGTACCTATGTGCATACTGCCTACTCTAACGCTGGACAGATACAATGATACTCAGTTACAGGAGGTCGTCGGCCACGTCGAAGACTCTGGGCTGAAGCTTGCGAATCATGGGGACGTTGTTGCACAGCACCTTGGCTAGCGTCGTCTTGCGAATCTCCATCAGCTGGTCTGCAAACCATTGTCAAATCATACTCGAAGCGTTACTGGACAATGACTACCCAAGTGAGTCACGATATTTCGCGTGTTAGCTTGAGTACCTGGCGTGAATCTGGTCTCGGGTAGGCCGTTCTCGTACCAAAAGCGGTCGCAGCGTCTCAGTCGCTGGAACTGCTCCGCCAAAATGCAGGCCGTCGTCGGACCTACCATCCCTCCGTAGACCACGCGCTCGCACAGCAGCGCAGGAAACAGGTCGACGTCTTCCGGGTGCCTGAGGTCGCACACTCATATCTCCAGTTTATGTACCATGAGAATGTTTCGGCTATTTGCCTATTTGACTTATCTTTCACCAAACAATGCTCAATTCCACGGCATTTTCAACCTGGTCAAATCTGCACGGCTAAACCGTATTCTTTTGTATCTACCTTGTACATATGTACATGCCATGCTCTACATCTTGGCACGCTATTTTACAAATCCTCTTTGGGTAGGTATCCTTGCCTGTAGACTGATCGCAGGGCGGCTATACTGTCTTCATCCATGACGTCGGCGAAGTCTTCGAAACGGGTGGCCTTTGGAAGGCCACACAACTCTCTGTAGTGGTTGTAGGGCTGCAGGCCGTGGTCCCTTCCTCTCTGGATATTCAGGGCGGGCAGATCCATGCCGCTGTGCAGCTCGCCGCGCTTCTTGAACAGATTGTCTTTCAGGTCCTGAAAATCGATTTGTAACCTTGAGAAAGCGCCAGTCGCGTTTCTCTCAAAACGACTTCCTCGTCTGCACTTCAGCGCTCCACCAAAGAGTGTCATGCGGTGTCTCTCACTCTCACCCACCGAGACGATCATACGATCGCAGCTCTCGACGGCCGCTTGCGTCAATCCCATGATCAACTGGTCCAGTCCCCTGGGCTTGTAGATGGTCTCCATGTGGAAGAAGTGCTCGTCCAACTGCAGAGGCTGACTGGCGTCGTGGAAGTCGCCGTCCATCATGGGAAACTTGGAGCGGATCAGGGAGTGGCCGAAGCGGTAGGCGGCCGTGGCGAACTCCGAAGAAATGGCGAGATCGCACTTGTCGTCGTAGCCGTCGTAGTAGCCGCTCCGTAGGGTAACGAGGTCGAATTGATTGACCAGGTCGCAGCCCAGGATCTTGGGCAGGAACTCGTGGAAGACGATGTGCTGCATCTGGGCCGCCACGATGCGCCGCGTCTCCTGGATGAGGCGAAAGCATATCACGTGATTCGCGTCTACAGTGCCCAAGTCTACGGCCTTACAATACCACATTTGCACATTTTTCTTTTCGTTTCGTTCTCCTTGTCTCTGTCTTCCCAACCTGGAATATGCGCTCGTCGTTCCAGTGGGTGTTGATCTGGTAGAGTTTGTGGGCCAGTCGGTTGTGCTGCCTGAGCCAGACCGTGTGGAAGGCGGCCAATCCTGGATGTTCGTTGCTCCTCTCGTCTCCAGCCACGAAGCAGGGATGGTGGGGCAGTCCTCTGCACTCCTTCTCGTCGTCGCCCTGCGGTAGGCCGTCCTGCAGAGAGCGAAGGCGGAACGTTTCCTGGCGAAAACAACCAACGCCAACTGTAATTGCTTCAATGAAGTGACCAGCAGCTGACTGCAATTGCGCTCTCTCGCCCCCGTCTGGATACATCATTTAGAATCAAGGGATTCTCGTGTCCTCAGCTGTCGCACGGTACCTGCAGTCCGCCGTAGCTCCTCGTATAGTTCATGAGTCCGGCGCTGAACAGGCGCAGACGGTCGGACTCGCACTTGCTGGAGCCGTAGACGTTGGAGCCGTCGATCGCCGACGTCGGCTGGTTCAGTTGGTTGCGGTAGCCTGAAGACCGAGCCATGTAGGTACGTGTATTTTGCGGTACATAAGAGTTCATATTAATGTACAATATGTAAGTGCAAGTATATTGCTAATATGTAAGTACTGTAAATACTATGTAAGTACTGTATACAGTATGTAGGTACTGTAAGTACTGTAAGTTGGTAAATGCTCTCGATGCTCTCTTGTTGAATCAAAGATAAACAGGGTTACATATTAGCTACAGCGCACCGATGCTGGGCTGGCCGAACAGTGAGCGGACGAAGGGAAGACAGCGCGGGGAGCCGTCGTCGTTTCTCGGCGGGAAGAAGGAGTCATCGTGCGGAACGCGAATCGGAAAGCAGTTGATCGACTCCGTCTGACGAGAATCGCATCGGGAGCAGTCCAACTTCGCTCCGCCGGGACCTAAGAGTCGCCGAGCAAAAATGCAAACTTATTTAGACTGAGTTTAATCAAACTAGAAAAATTGAATTATACACAAACTAGCAAAATATTAAGTGAATTATTTGAATTATTTTAGTGTATGACATCAGATGAATCTGAATAAACAAATACCTATATATACTCTATTCAGATTCTTTTAAAACAATAATACAAAATTCATCCAAATATTTTACAAGATTACCTAACTTAATTATACGACAGTAGACCAAACGATATTAAGCTGGTTTGACCCTAATTCTATCAAAGTAGCAAAGCAAAGTAGGCAAAACGTGACAGAATCGCAAAAATAACCACATACAAATTTGGAATTAAATCTAGGTTCGCAAATCGTTCACGATTCACGACAGGCGCAAGTAAAAGAAGAAGAAGGGGGCGAGACCTTCCATGAGCGGGTTGAGGGCGAAGTCGTGGTCGAGGAACTGGGCCATCTGCATCACCATGTGCGTGTACCTGACGTGGGGACGACTGAAGGCCTCGTGCACACTGTTCGACACCGAGCGAGCACTGGGCAGAGGGTTGCCGGCCACGTCGAAGCTCCGCGGCTCGTCCAGACCTTGAGAAATTGATAACCCACGAATGCAGAAGACCAGACTACGTCCCAGTTACCCCAATCGAAGATTAGAACTGTGTCGACAGTTGTCCATCCAGTGCAAGTGACCAAGAATGTCATTTCCTACCGTCTTCATAAGAGGGCGCGGCGAGACGTCGGGCGGACTCGAACGAAGCGCCGTAATTGGGGAAGCGAAGGTTGTTGCACCAGCCCGAGAAGCTGCGGTAGGGCGTCGTGTGATCGCAGGGCAGCAACTTCGCCAGACAACGCTCTTCCTCCGTCTCCTCGCCGCTTTCTGAGAACGTTGGCGTGGATTTATATGGTTGGTTGTGGTAACAATTCACGAGATCAGTAAGCGAACCAAGCAATTTGGAGAGGTCGACATCTTTGAGCGCACGAAGCAGCTCGGCTCTCGTCAGTTCGGTCGGCGTCATCTCGAGAGAGTTGAGAACGGCGTCCCTGCGGCGCGACAAAGGCAGTGGTGAAAGGTTCTGCCACTTCATGTTTCATTGCTACCATACCATGCTCTGTGCGCACACATGCGACGGGAGGCAGGAGGGCTATGGGAGCGAATTGGAGTGGTGTAGATTCTATAGCTCAGTGGTAGAGCATAGGGGATTACACCCATAATGTCGCGGGTTTGATTCCCGCCAGGTCGAAATCGCTTCCTTTTCGCTCTTCTCTAACCAATAGCAAGATCATACCATGCTGTGTCTCCAGTTACAGTACTGCACCAATTTCCCACCCAAAGCTAAGAAGACTCACGATCCCTTTGCGACGATCTTTGTAGCGGCCAGTAGAACTTTCGACTTCTCAGCGATGTCGAGCGAGTGCTTCTTGGCCTTCAGAAGCTGGCCGTGGGCCACGCTGGCCGGCGAGTCCAACGACGGGGGTCGAGCAAAACAGAAGGCGTCGCTAGCTTTTGAACAATTCGAAATCATTGATCGGCCAACCGAAAGGGGTGTCGTGGTGCTCCCTCTCGGCCGCCTCTCTTCCCAGCTCGATCAGCTTATGCAGAGACTCCTGCGTGATCGGCAACTTCAACTTGGGCTCAGCTGAAGTGGTAAATTCTGACATTCGACACAGCAGTTGAGTTTTCTAGCAGATGCCCACAGTCCATCCAGGGGCGGAAGTCGGGTCCGCTGATCAGCGAGTTGTTGCAGGCCACTCGGCAGTTGCTGCAGAGTCATTCGCGCCAAATAGAAAGGGCGCAAAGTCGCAAATCTCCAAAACGACTCACTCGAAGTTGTCGTCCAGCAGGAAGGCGCTCGGCTGGACGTCGCCCAGGTCGTCAGTGTTGTCGCAGAGGATTTTGGCCAGCGTCGTCTTCCGAATCTCCGCCAGCTGCTCCGCTCGAAACGCTGATGGGAAGTGGAAGTTCTCGTACCAGAAGCGGTCGCCGTGTCGTGTCTGGAAGGCGAGGATATGTAGGTACATATCAAATCAAATACAAATCAACGGGAGCATATGTAGGTACGCAAATCGGCGGGAGTGAGATCAAACTTATAGATGTCACCTTTTGGAACTGGCGACTGAGGATGCAGGCGAAGGTTGGCCCCACCAAAGCGCCGCGGAGCGGCTTCTCGGCCAACCCCAGAATGAAGAGGTCGACATCGTCCACATGACTGGAAGCGGGCACACTTTGAGGGCAAACGGTTACTTGTATACCTATGTCCATACAATGCACACTGCGCATGTACCGGTATGTGGCCAATTCCATAACGTGGGCACAACCCACTTGTAGATCCTGGCGAGTGTCTGCAGAACGGCCGGATCTTGGACGTCGTCGCGCAACTCCGAGAAGCTGTAAACGGGCTTGAGGCCGCACTGACTGCGCCACAGCGTGTAGGAGGGAATGCCGTGGTCCCTTCCCAGGTGGAGAATCAGCGCGCCCAAGTCGAAGCCCGCGCCCGACGGATGACCTGGAGGGGAAGTTCGTTGCGGAAATACGTGTCCAACGATCTTATCTCTTCGTGCTCGCCATCTCCAATGCATCGCGAGCGGTAAAAGAGACTACCAACTTCACCTGGATGGGCGACGTCTTCGAAGAAGTGATTCAGGAAGTCTCCCGCCAGATGCAGCCCGAAGGAGACGGCCGGCTCGCGCAACAGGAATCTACAAGTCAGGTTCACACTTACAGTGTAGCTCTGTGTCTGTTTACTGCAGTGCTATTCACTACTCCACTCTACCTGGCGTAACCGTCGAGCATTCCCTGGTAGTAGAGGTTGCCGACGTTGTAGAAGCTGTCCCGAAGCGGCGTCGTGCCCGAGACTTGACCCTCTTTGGAGTGCTGACTGAACTGGTTGGGATAGAGGGCGAAGAAGAAGAGGCCCACTGCCGAGGCGTAGACGTTCAAAGCGCCGGCGTCCACGTCCAAATCGTAGCCCTTGAAGAAGCCGTTCCCCTTCGTCTCCAACTTGAACTTGGCCAGGTTCTCGTAGCCTAAAGAGAGGAGGGGAAGAAGCCGCGCATTTGAGAGGCTGTGCCAAGGATTGGAGGACGAAATTGGGCCCTGCAGCCTTCTGAAATTTATTATTGAATAGATATTTAATAATAAGGTGGAGACTAGGTAAGAGAATGGCGAATAAACAACTGATAGGGTAATTTAAATTAAAACATATTTTATCATGTTGAGGCAGCAGTTAATTTGACAAGTTTACTCTACGCTTTAAGTTCCCAGTACAATTGTATACTGCTTTGTACTCACCAACAACCATTGGCAGGAACTCATTGTAGGTGATGTGTTGTATCTGCGCCCCAACGATCCGGCGAGCTTCTTGGTACAGTTTCTCGTCGTTCCAGTGTGGATTCATGGCCTGCAAACCACCATCTAAACTACCTATGCCGCTAGACCATCATTGACCACTGAAAAACCACTCTTACGAAGAGCCGCCCGGCGACGAGATTGTGTTGACGCAAGAATATGGTCTGTAGAACGGCCAGTGTCGGCAGCAGGTTGATTTCGTTGGAACCGGCCTTGAAGCAAGGCTGGTAGGTGGAACCGGCGCACTCCGAACGGTGATAGGGCTCGGACGGAAGCAGGTCCTTGAGCCCCGGCAGCGACCTCGACTTCAGAGTGCCTGGATTTGGAGCCGTGGTAAGTGATAGTGTGGGTAGCTACATGGCTGATGAATGGGTCCATTGCTGGCGGGCTACTGTTTGTAGGTAGTCTCACCTCCTCGGAAGGTTCGCAGGGAGTCGGCGTCGTCGCCCGTGCTGCCGTAGATGTGGCTGCCGTCCAAGTAGCCGCTGGCCATGTTCATCTGCTCACGCGTGCCTGCAAGTGCAAACGACGATTGGCGCCATCAGCGACTCACGTCTGATCCGTTTCACAACGGAGCCATTCTTACCCAACGCGCAGTTCTCCCTTTGCGCCGGAGTGGAGCGGCTGTATGGAAAACAAACTCTGCGTCGTGGCCCGAAGAATGGGTCGTTGGGCGAGACGGCGATGGGCGAGCACTCGCTGTGGCGGACGCGGCTGTCGCAGCAGGCCAAGGTGCTCAGATCCTTGCCTAGAAGGGCGGCGAGAGATTTCTGGGAGGACTCAACCGTCTACTACCTAGAGTGGCAGAAACGCACGCCTCACCTTTACTAGTCGACAGATGGACGAGATCCAAATAGATGAAGTGGGCCCAATGGGCAATCATGAGAGCACTGGTCTTGTGGCGAACCTCGGGAGTTTGCAGCAGGCTGATGCTGACCAGGCGTGTGTTCGGCAAGGGATTTCCGTCCACCGCCCCTCGTGGTCCACTCACAGCTGAAGCGTATGACACATTACGTAGTTTTAGTCGTCGTCGTCGTCGTCGTCGTCGTCGCCGCCGCCGCCGCCGTCGTCGTCGTCGTCGTCTTCGTCGTCGTCGTCGTCTTCGTCGTCGTCGTCGAAACCGCCACACAAATCTACCATCGATGTAGTCGGCCGGTAGATAGCGCTGAAACGCCTCAAAAGCCCCTCCTTGAAGTGGGCGGTTCACATTGTTGCAAAAGCCGCTGTAGCTTCGGTAGGCGCCGGCGACGCAGTTTTCGATCAGGTTCCGAGGGCATACGTCTTGCAGAACCGTGCCAGACAAAGGCACCTGGGGCAGGGTGTACTGAACTTGCGCCTTCGTCAGGCGAAGACTGCAACGGCACAAATCAATAGCCTATACAAGCGCATACGCACTGATAGTCTGGAGGGCAATGTAAGGGTTTCAGTTGACCTACCTCAGGAGCTCCTTCGACGCGCCGTTGGCAACCAGCGCTGAGTAGGCCAGCTCCTTCCCGTATCGAGACGAGCGCGTGAAAGTGGACCACAAGGAGACGGCAAAGGACCTGTCCACGAGACCTGCAGATGTCAAGTGTACGTTTGCAGATTTCTCACCGTGCAAAAGGGAATCTTTTGATACGACGGCTAGGCTACCTAAATGGCACATTCGTGTGCGTTCAACTGTCAAAATCACAACACTACCTGGTTGTTGGCTGGCACTATCTACATACGTTGAACTCTGCAGACGCACGTGCTACTAACCGCTCTGCAGCAGCTGAACCTCAGTTTGGTTGTACAGTAAGCCGACGTCCTCGAGGGCTTTTCTCGCAGCCAAGTAAAGCGTTTCGTGAGGAATAGCGGGATTTGGAATGGGGCGGCCTGGGTTGGAGACCCTTCCCTCGGAACTAGACAAAAGGCAGAGCGCCCAAACTGTCGCCGCGAATAGCAGCGACATCGGTTTTGTTTCCTCTCCAAATTCACCTATGCTAGCGCGATCTCAATTTGTGCTAGTGCTCCCAGATAGACCGTCACACCAACTGACGGCGACGTCAAGTGAAAGCGAACTGAGCTTAGCATCGCTGCTCTCAGCGAATTGTTATCATTTCGATACGGTGTCGGCGCCGCATTCCCTTCGTGCAAGTCTGTCTGCCGGATCGGGGTGCGACATTTGCGACAAGAACGCAAACGGTTTGGGATTAACCACCTAGGATGTTGCGTAAGTCGCGTATGAGGTGATTGCGCCGCTTCTGCATGATTCAACGGAAGCACCGAACGTCTTTCTTTGGTCAAACGGCGGAGCATGCGTTTGCTCCGTAATTCTCTTGCCTCTCTGACGACTGTTAGTCAGACAAAGTCAAGCACCCACGTGTCTGAAGAGCCGACTGTAGGACGCAAGAGTCGGCCCAAAACTGCCGGTCGAAGAAACACAATCCCCGGTGGCGTTAACTACCGCCGGTGGTCGCCGTCGTCGTCGACGGCGGCGCCGCCGCTCTTGAGTGGTTGCAGCGAATCGTCCAAATATTTGCCTCCGCTGAGGAGGGGAATCTGGCCAGGTTCTCGCGCCCGCGATGCCCTTTTAGAGGGAGATAGAGAGAGGAGTTACACACGCGCTCCCTCCTTTGGGCGCCGTAATCCAATCTCGGCTACCGTCGCTGGTAATAGGCCACTCGAGAGAAGAGCGCGCGGCCGAGCCTTCCTTCGGTGGGAGCGAGCAGAAGGGCAGATGCAGGGAGACGGCTCTCCGGATACGGTAGCTCCCGCTTGGCGCCTCTTGACGCCTTCCTTCCGCTGCGCAGAAGCGGGCCACTTTGGCCCCTTCGTCTCGTCTTCGTTCTTGAAATCTCGACTCCTGAGCGGCTTCTAAGAATAAGATGAACGGCCAAGGGGCCGCCTGTTCGGGCTTCTTCTCCACCGGCTATCGTCAGCCGACTTCTCTGGCCACTTCGGCCGGATCGAGCTTCGCAGCAAGCGGAAGCGGCGTACCTCTGGGACAGCCGAACTTTGGCTCGTGGTTCTTGCAACCGCCATTCAGAAGCTATTGGGACGACAGCCAGCGAGCCCCCACCAGCGGCAACCAACAGCAGTCGTCGTTTCAAGCTACCGTACCTCGCTTTCCCGCAGTGACCCACCAAGGTACATGTTGTGACATGTGTCGTTAGTGCTACTGAAGCATACAAGTGTCACACAAGCGAGCTTGAAATGATTCAGCGCCGCATTTGGCACCGAATTCCGCTAGCCAGATGGAGGACCACGGCAAGGAATCGCCGATCATGTTGCGATGCCAGCAGAACCGTCGGCGGCCGCGCGTCCTCTTCACCCAGAACCAGGTCGGTGACGACTTGGGCGCATCGGTTGATGTCTCGACCTTATTTACCGCTTCTCACTGGCAGATCGAGCAGCTGGAGGGGCGCTTCAAGCGGCAGCGCTACGTGTCGGCCCAGGAGCGCGACGAGCTGGCCCGTCAGCTGGCGCTGACGGCGACGCAGGTCAAGATCTGGTTCCAGAACCGCCGCTACAAGTGCAAGCGCCTCAAGCAGGACCGCGCCCTGGAGATGACAACGGCCCACCTCCACCAGCAGCAGCAGCAGTCGACGTCGGCGTCTACCGCTGGAGCAGCGGCTGGCACAAATTTGACCGTCGATTCTACCTCGACGCCGATCTTCCCGCCGTCGGCGTCCATGGGCCGCGCTCCAATGGCGCCCTTCTACTGGCCGGCCGCTCTGACCTCATTCCCCACAAACGAAGAGTTGATCTGAAGGACGACTTGGCTTTGACCCACGGTTTGGTCAACTTTCCATCTCGTAGCTGCAACTGTAACCATTCCATTTTGTGTATGTGACGCCTTCTTGGAGCCGCATTCGTTGGCTGGAGCTGTTTTATGTCATTGTCGGCTGACTTCGTTGGCCTCTTTGAAAAAAACTGTACATATGTACATATGTGCAGGTGCGACAGTGTGCTCTGCTATACTTGTTTCGGCAAGGACAGTCTCGACGACCGAGTTAATTCTGTTCAAGCTCCAGCTGTCTTTCAAGTTGTCAGTGCTAATGCATGCGCTGCACATGACCCTCCGATTTATGGCCTGTCATCGGTGTAAGTCCCAACAGACGCCAAAATCGCGACGACCAAAAAACCGCGCTCGTTTACGCGCCGCTCAGCAGTTTCACACACAGGGAGGGAGTCCTCTAAATAAGTGGGTGCAAGGGGCGAGTAGAGGGCGCGCCATCGCTTTTCGTCCTTGATAGGCCTCCCTTCGAGGGCTGAATGGACAGCCGAAGGCGACGACGGCGACGACCGGCCATTGTCGGCGGGGGACCCGCGCGCATATGGACCCCCGCCCGCAGCACTCCCATGTGCGCGCCTGCAAGTTGTATCTTTTTGTTGTCCACACGCGCAGACGGCGGCGGCGGCGGCGAGGCCGTTGTTCTGCCAGCCGGCAGCCTCTGTCCAGTCTTCTTCTTCCTCTCTCTCCCCTGCCCCCCTATATGCCGAAATCTAGGTCTGCCCCAGGTTAGTGAGCGCCGGCGAGAGAGAGTGTGGACGGCGGGCGCGCCGCATTGGGCCCACTGCGCGCCGGAGCCCCCACGTGTTGGACTGAATTCGGCGGCGGCGACTGCGCCCCTCTTCAGTATCAGCAGCAGCTGCATGTAGGTGCGCGCACGCGCGTCTGTGCGGATGGCCGGCGGCGGCGAGAAAGTGACGACTCCTCCTTGACTCCCCCTCTCGGCGGATCTTCGCCGATCGGGAGGGTCGCGCGAAAGGGCGACGAGAAAGGAGATACCCCCCCCCCCTCCTTACTCCTCTCTCCGCAGCCAACGGGAGAGAGGGAGAGCGCGCGAAGAACAGACTCCCTAGCATTGTTTTTTGGCGGGGGCCAGCCGGGCCGATCCGTCAATCGACTCGTCTGCCGAGGTGGCGGCCGATTCGAAGACGGTCCCGCCGCCGCCGCCGACGACGAAGAAAGTGCGCGCCGGAGCGCTCGCGACGCGCGCCAAGTGAGGGGCCCTGTTTTCGGTCGCGTAATATCCGAACGGGCGGCCGATTTCTGAGAATTTGTGGCCGGAATTAGAGCCGCTACTGCCGGTAGAAGGCGCCAACTGTACATATCTTTAGCCTGGTGGAATCGACGACTTGCGAAAGTCGGGTGCCACGTCCGTTCGGTCCACTCTCCCATAGATAAAGTGACCCGGGGCGCGCGGGACGATCGGCTTCGAGTCCGTGTAAACGACGGTTTTTCTCGGCGCGCGCTCTTTTTCTTGGCGCGGCGCAGCAGCCATTGTCCTTGATCGGCTCTTGGCCGCCGCTGAGAGGAATGATCAGTAGGTGGGCAGGGCAGGGAGGTAGGTATGCGCATACTGTCGTCACGTTCCCACTTGAGATATCTCTCCGTGTGTGCGTGTATGAAGAGAAGCGCCCGGGGCCATCCGGCGGCGCCGATTCTCGATTCTCCGTCCGGTCCGCTCAGGCACGCGCTCGCCGTGCGCGTGTTTGATCTTCCTTTGACATTCTCGCCTCGAGAATACTTTTACTTCTTCTAGAACAACATTGTGCACTTTCGCGTACCGTACCATACCACAGGCAGCAGCAGCAGGAGAAGGATGGGAGGCCGGCAGCGCTTCAGAAGGGGCGTCGGCGACGCCGCCGCCGCAGCTACCGTTCTGGCTTCGGTTCTACTGCTGTTGCATCCCGGAAGAGTTCTGGCGCAGGACAATAGCGGCGAGGAGGTCGCACACCAGCGCTCCACTAGGTCGAACATTGGCTGCGGAGACTCCTTTGTGCCCTGCCAGCAAGGACCGATAAACTTTGGATTCGGCTCTAATCGGAGGGGAGGCCCAGTCACCTCTTCAAACAATGACCCCAATCGGCGAGTGTCGGCGCCCACCATAAGGCCTGACATGCTTCGGCTGGCCTCGAGAGAAGCACTGGAGGAAATTAGCCGACTATATAACGAGACAGAGCCGCTTCTCACGAGGAACGGTGAGTGATCGTTGGCGGAGAACGTAGAGCTTCATTGGAGTAAGCATAGAAGTTACAAGGTCAGAGGAGGGAGGTGGGGAGGGGGGCTGTTGGCGGGAGAGGGGGACTGATTTGGTGTGACTGTAGCACGTGTACGGTTTGCACATGTGGACAACACAGTATGGGTTGTCCGTCATTCATGGCGTACATACTTACTGCACGCTGCTTCTGCAGGACTGGTCGACAGGAACTTCGCGCCCAACCTCTGGGGCACCTTCACTCGAACTTCTCGCTATGGGAAGGAGCTCTCCTACTCTGCGCTCATCTCCGTCTCCACCTCGCAGCGACTGCTCAGGTAGGTTGACAGTTGACACTCACTCGAGAAATATGTACAGTATGCCTGCTGGTGCCTCTCCAACAATGAAGGAAATCTTCAAATTTTGTTTATACCCGTGCACACACAAGCAATAGCCAAGCTGGACTCGGCGCTTAATGTACATAGGGTATGACCTGTATATATTGTATGTACGTAAATACATACCATATGGGACTTCATGTATGCATGGTACATAAATGCATGTACGTAATATGTGCACTGTATGCACAACATTGACCTGCAGCCAGCTAAAACGTATATAGGTACATACAATAGGTAGGTACATTAGCCAACAGTACTGAGCTCTAGTAGACTTACAACTGATATGTCGCATCAGCATCACGCAACGTTCTTGGTTCGCTCCCTCTTCTTCCAGTCTGGGACTGACGACGGCTCAGGTGCTGTACGGCCTCCCTCAGGTCTCTCTGTCAGGGACGGTTCTGCAAGAGGTCTGCCCTCCAAATCTGATAGAAGACTGCGTCCCCGGCAAATACCGCAGTTACGGAGGCCACTGCAACAACGTCAACAGGCCCCTGCAGGGAGGCGCTTTCGAGCCCTTCCAGCGATACCTGGCCGCCGACTACTCAGATGGTGAGACTACTCTTTATTCCTTGTTTACTTTGTGAAAACTTGTGAAAAGAAATAAGAAGTTGTTGCCGAAGAAAGCCTGATTGGCTTCCTTTGCAGCCGTGAGCGGCTTCCGAGGAGCGCGCGACGGCTCGCCGCTGCCCAATCCTCGACTGGTCAGTATCAGCCTGCTGAGGAGCGAAGAAATCAGGCACCGGTCCAGCGCTGTCATCGTGGCCCAGTGGGCTCACTTCGTCTACTTGGACTTGGTCCAAGTGTCTACCATCAAAGGTGAAGCGGCAGCATTCGGTCAAAGAAATTTTACTGTAGATGAGAGAAAGCCCCTCTACCTTGTCTAGGCAAAGACCTGGACTCCATAGCGTGCTGCGACGGCCGAGTGCGACACACGGAATGCGCCGCCATCACCGTCGACGCCAACGACCCTTTCTTCGGGCCTCGACGACATCTCTGTTTCCCCTACACGCGCTCAAGTCCGGCTCCCAGGGAAAACTGCCTCCTGGGTACGGTAGTGGCCGACTACGCAGCTGGCGTTACTTGGCGAATCTTCGGCCATTCTGTTGCGGCTTCCAGGGCCAAGAGAGCAGATGAACATGGCCAGCGCCTACTTGGACGGCGGCCACATCTACGGCAGCACCGGCGACGGCGCCAAGTCGCTGCGCACTTTCAGCGGAGGTTACCATAATGACGGCATCTCATTTAAAGTGTACCTAACTAAGTATGTAGCTTCAAGCCTTCATTCCCTTTGCATTCAGGCCAACTCAAGGTCCGCCCGATCCCATTCTTGGAAGACCTGCTCCCGTCTGATCCGTTCCGTTCTGGAGAATGCGCAGGGTCGCCCAATCAGCCCTGCTTCAAGGCCGGCACGCCCGCCGTCAACCTATTGCCTTCGCTGGCGTCCCTGCACACCATCTTCGTTCGACAGCACAACTTCGTCGCCGGGAAGTTGGCTGTAAGTTTGAGAATTTGTGAAATGTGTATCAAAAGAAGTATGCACGCATTCAAATTCGAAACAACGTTGCAGGAGATGAATCCCCATTGGGAGGAGGAGAAGCTCTTCCAGGAGGCTCGGAGAATCGTGGGCGCCCAAGTGCAGCACATCACCTACGCCGAATTTCTGCCTATGATCGTCGGTGAGTCTACCATACTTTGTGGCGCCTACGCTACAAACTGCAGAAGAACTTCAACGATCACTCAAAGTGTAGGGCCTGCAAAAGGTCTCTGCCAGATTAGCCCCTGGCACTAACCAACCAATCAACTCTGCAAACCGAAGTCGTACTTTCAATAGTGTATGGTTGACGTAGCGGTGACACACAATGGGATGCTGCTCAAAGATCTATAGTGCAATACCGTGGTTTGCTCTCCGCAGGCAAGGAGAACATGCAGAACTTCGGCCTGGAGCTGCTGAACAACGGCTACTACTCCGACTACAACCTGAACATCGACGCGTCCACCATGAACACCTACGCCGCCGCCGTGGGCCTCTTCTTCTTCTCCCTCTATCCCAGTCGCATGACGCAGTTCGAGAAAGACGGGAGGGTGGTTGCCGACACCCCGCTGAGAGAAGGCTTCTTCAACGTGGGCAGCCTCTACTTCCAGGGAAGGGTGGACGGCTACATTAGGTGAGAATACTAAATCAAACATATAAAGAAACTAATTTCAATTAAGGCAAAGTAGAAATCATAACCGAATAGAATAAAATTACAGCGAATTCAAAAGTAAGAAAATTAAGTTAAAAAGTTAAATTTAAAAAATTAAAGCAAATTAAATTAAATTGAATTAATTAAATTAAATTAAATTGAATTAAATTGAATTAAATTGAATTAATTTAAATTAAATTGAATTAATTAAATTAAAATAAATTAAAATAAATAAATTAAATTGAATTAAATTGAATTAAATTGAATTAAATTGAATTAATTAAATTAAAATAAATTAAAATAAATAAATTAAATCGAATTAAATTAAATTAAGTTAAATTAAATTAAATTAAATTAAATTAAATTAAATTAAATTAAATTAAATTAAATTAAATTAAATTAAATTAAACTAAATTAAACTAAATTAAATTAAATTAAATTAAATTAAATTAAATTTATTAAATTAAATTAAATTTATTAAATTAAATTAAATTAAATTAAATTAAATTAAATTAAATTAAATTAAATTAAATTAAATTAAATTACATTAAATTAAATTAAATTATATTAAATTAAATTAAATTAAACTAAACTAAACTATACTAAATTAAATTAAATTAAATTAGATTAAATTAAATTAAATTAAATTAAATTAAATTTAATTAAATTAGATTTATCAAGTCACGTGCGACCGATAGGAGGGAGAGCAAGTAAGAATGCACCGTGACTTGTGATCAATTGACTGTGAGTCGACTTTTCCACGACTGGCTTCTGCTCTAACGACGGAATTACAATGCGACGACGACCAACAACAAACTACGACGACGAAATCGACGACTTGAAGCGAATTGCGACGGCGCGCTACCGACTAAGATTCGCGACAGGGAGAGGGCGCGTTTCCGACCACACAAAGGAAGGATAGGAACAAGTGTAGGCCGACTCAAAACAACAACTCGACACGACTCGACTCGACGACTCAACACGACTCAACAAAGAAGAGAAATAAAGACAGCGAGTCGCTTTCTACGCCGACTGAAGAAAACCAACAGAAATCACCCCTATATGGCACCGACGCCACGTGTATTTACAGTAGCTTCTACCCTAACTACCGATGACATCATCAAAAGCGCGGACGTTCAAATTCGAAATAACGACCTAGTTGCGGACATAAATGTACGGTAGCTCGCTCGTTCAAACGCAGTAAATCACGCAACATCACGCGGCAACGCGACATTCCCGGCCGAAAACAAACGAGCGCGAATACAACAATGACGGGAGAACCGCAAACAAACAAAATCAAAACTCAAAGCAGGACGACGGTTGACCGGAAGCAGAGGGAGTAGGCCAGGGAGAGATCCAGAAGGGGAAAGGTCCACTTGAAGTGAGGGGAGCACCAGGGGGAAGAATTCCACAGATCCACAGGGCAGAGGAGAGCTCGAAGGGGTTGCTCCAGTAGATGGGCCGTTGGAAACCAGTAGAACCAGAAGGGGAGCTGCTGTAGAAAGAGCCACGTCCGACCCAGCCGTAGAAGGGGAATCCGCCGAAGGGAAGGGACCAGAGTCGGATACGACCATAGAGAATCCCAGGACGGCCAATGGGGAACCACAACTCGAGGGCTGAATGCTGAGCACGAGCGACAACAGGCCACCAAACTTCTTCGCGCAACTTAGCTTGTGAATGGGTGGGGGCCACGGAGGCAGCGTGTTCACTAGCGTATAGTGCGTCTCGTGCAGAGAGTCGTATGCGCCGTGCAACGGTACCGAGGAGTTGGTGTAGCAACTGGGGAAGAGCGCGAAGAATGCGACGATCACACACGAGAGAACGACGAGGAACAACACAGACGACGAGAATCTCGGCTCGGAGGAGCCGCCCTCCCCACTGACAGAGAACGAATTCGACTGCGAGCTCGAATAATTGCAATTGATCGAACCCTCTTGGCAGGATCTACGCTCGCTGCGCTCACTAACCAAGCTAGAGCCGAATGTGTGCTCTACCGAATCTACAGAGTCGACGGTGCACGAATTGCGACTACTGAATTCTCTTTTGGAATCGGAATACTCATCAGCGGCTACTTTCGAGAGTTCTCCAGAGGTCGATGCAGAAGTGGAAATGCACGAATCGGAGTCGGAAGAGTCGCTACCTATTTCAGGCCCGCAGGCGGAAGAGACACTTGACTCAGTATCACTGGAAATCGAATCGAGTGGAGTGCAAGGCGCCACAACAAATTTTGAGGAAGAGGAAGCGCAATTGCACAAATCGTTGCAACTTTCAACCGAATAGGACGAGGACCCAATCAACTCGTCAGGAGGAACACTGCTACTGTGCAGCGCAGGAATCGACTCGCTCAGCTGCTCAACTAAGCCCACGAAGCTCGCGAATGCCGTTTCTGGCTCATAGGAGGGAACTGCGCCCTTAGAAGAGTACACTTTGTACTCAGATGCGTCGCGCGACAAATCGATATCAACCGAAGAAACGACCGAGAAGAGGCTCTCAATGAATCGAGTTGCGACCTGGCACAAGCTAGCCGTACTGCTGCGATATATCTCGCCTTCGCTCAATGTGGGAAGTTTCCCATTAGCCGACAACTCAGTGAAACGCGCCTCGAAAGAGAGTTCCCGCACCTGAAAAACCGTCAGAAGAATCTCATGCCTCTGATTAGCTAGCAGCTCAATGTGCCCTAATAGCTCAGCTTTCGAAACAGAAATATCGCCGTCCATACTTTTCAGTTGCGAATCCATTCAACAATCAATCTCAGATTCATCGAGGAAGGAATAGAAGCCACCGAATCTAATCGCAACAATTCAAGCATTGATCGATTCTCAGAAGCCGCGCAGGAAGAAAGAAACGACAATTCTGTTCAATTCGTGTCGATAAACTACCGCGTTCGTTTCCTGCAGAATAGTCACCATATCAAGTCACGTGCGACCGATAGGAGGGAGAGCAAGTAAGAATGCACCGTGACTTGTGATCAATTGACTGTGAGTCGACTTTTCCACGACTGGCTTCTTCTCTAACGACGGAATTACAATGCGACGACGACCAACAACAAACTACGACGACGAAATCGACGACTTGAAGCGAATTGCGACGGCGCGCTACCGACTAAGATTCGCGGCAGGGAGAGGGCGCGTTTCCGACCACACAAAGGAAGGATAGGAACAAGTGTAGGCCGACTCAAAACAACAACTCGACACGACTCGACTCGACGACTCAACACGACTCAACAAAGAAGAGAAATAAAGACAGCGAGTCGCTTTCTACGCCGACTGAAGAAAACCAACAGAAATCACCCCTATATGGCACCGACGCCACGTGTATTTACAGTAGCTTCTACCCTAACTACCGATGACATCATCAAAAGCGCGGACGTTCAAATTCGAAATAACGACCTAGTTGCGGACATAAATGTACGGTAGCTCGCTCGTTCAAACGCAGTAAATCACGCAACATCACGCGGCAACGCGACAAGATTAAATTAAATTAAATTAAATTAAATTAAATTAAATTAAATTAAATTAAATTAAATTAAATTAAATTAAATTAAATTAAACTAAATTAAATTAAATTAAATTTAGTTGAACTAAGAAGATTTGGTAGATTAAATTAATTCTAGAGTTTATATCAAAGTAAACGAAAACTAAATAAAGTAGATTTGAATGAAATTAGATTCAACTGAGTTAAATTAAGTAAAGTCAAATCAAATTAATTAGATCAAAGCGTTTATTACACAGGTATCTCTTGCGCGAGCCCATCCGTTCATTTGGTCTCCACTTGGCGGACGACTTCCTCAACCACTTCCTAGAGGACTCCCGTGCGCCAGGTATGCAATTTGCAGTTAGTTGAACGACCGTCCATTGTATAACTGGAAAGCTACGTCAACAATTCTACTTTTGAAGGCAGGCTAAAGTCAACAATTCACTTTTGAAGGCAGACCGGCTGGTTTCGGCTTCGACTTGGGTGCGCTGATCCTTCAATTGGGAAGGGATCACGGCATTCCCTCCTACACGGTCTGGAGAAGTCAGTGCGGCCTCAAGCCCGTATTCAACTTCGGCGATCTGCGCGAAGAAGTCCAAGATCCGGCCGTTCTCGACACCCTGTCGCGCATCTACTCGTGAGTTCTACTAGCTGCAGTGCTACAAGAGAAGTAAAAAGTTTCATGCGTTCGTGGTAACTGCCTGCGTCAGTATTGATTTTGTGTTTGTACGGTATCCTACTGTACATACATTGCTTAGTGTAGCTAGCAGCTCTAACTTCCACAGGAGCGTGGACGACGTCGACCTCTTCATCCTGGGGATGGCCGAGAAACCACTCAGAGGTGCTTTGGTGGGGCCGACCTTCGCCTGCGTTCTCAGCAAGCAGTTCCAGAAGGTAGAACGGTCTCAAGCTATTCTACTGGCACAAAGAAGCTTCTGTAGTCTTCTCTTTCCGGCAGACGCGGCGCGGCGACCGCTTCTGGTACGAGAACTTCTTCTTCCCGTCGGCCATGAACGAGGAGCAGCTGGCGGAGATCCGCAAGACGACGCTGGCCAGAATCCTCTGCGACAACACCGACGACCTGGGCGACATACAGCCCTACGTCTTCCAGCTTGCCGACAACTTCGAGTGCGTCACGGTAGTAACCGATTCGCGGATCTCGGGACCATTTGACGCGCTTTTTCTTTAGCAACTGCCCCATCAACTGCAACAACAGCCTCATCGACGGGCCGGACTTCAACCGCTGGCTGGACTGTGAGAAACCGCTGTCGTAGCGAGCTTCACATGGTTTCTGCTGCACTATTGAAGCTTTCAGCCGAGCCCAAGTTGAAGCTGCCGATCACGGAGCAGTCGCTGCAGAAGTTGATCCAGCTCGGCGAGGAGCAGGCGCAGGAAGAGCAGCGACGCGAGAGGGCTTTGAGAGGTAAGCTTGCGTGTGTGGAATGCACGAATAGCGCCACATTCTACACCTTAGCAATTGCTTATGCATAATGCACTTGTGAAGGAGCGGCAACCCGGAGACAGCGGTCGCCGGCCAACGTTGCACACGGAGCGCTTCTGCGCGCGAAGAAGGCCTCGCTCGACATCGCCCAGATGTCCGAGCGCTTCCTTGCCGCTACAAAGCTTATTGCCAAGGGATCGTAAGTTCCGACTGCGTAGATCAATTTCGAAGTGACAAAGGCTAGCCGTTGCAGCGGTGCCGTGTTGAGTTCCCTGGAACAAACGCCGACGCAGCTCAGCGGCACGGAGCTGCTGCGCGTCTTGCGCGACGTCGACCTCAACGTCCTTCTGGGTATTACTGAAAACGCTGAAGTTTGAACTGCGCCGAGCGACCTACCGTATCCAATTCCAGGCAATCTCACCGAACTCGAGGATGAGTGTATTCCGAAGCCGCTGCCCTGTGACCACACGACCCCCTACCGAACCTACTCCGGCTGGTGCAACAACCTGCGCTTCCCCGGCTACGGCAATGCATTCAATCCTGTCAGGAGACTGACAGACCCCGCCTATCAAGACGGTGAGCTGCTTAACGTAGCGTTAGGGCTTATAGTCCGTCGAGATCTATGTACGTACTAACGAAAGTACTGTACATACATAACGCCAGTGCGGAAATCATACGTATGTACGAAGAACGCCACACTTCCACATATCGTAACTGTCTCCAGGCTTCGACGATCCCAGAACGTTGGACGCGGGCGGTCGGCCACTGCCCAGCGCCCGAGTGGTCACGAACGCCGTCCACTCGACCTTCAGCCAGCCGCACGTCAAGTTCACGCACATCGTCATGCAGTTCGGCCAGTTCCTCGACCACGACTTCGCCCTGGCCCCCATGAGCAAAGGTGCGTCACAAAAACTTGTAGCGTAGTCCTGTGTCGTCGCAGTATTACTGTAATTCGTCTCGCCCACTCATACAGCGGCCGACGGAGAAGACCTCGATTGCGAGCGATGCGACTCGAGGGAAACGGAGTCCATCAACTGCTTCCCCATCACCGTCCCACCCAACGACCCCTTCTTCCCGGCGACCAACAACGACGGCTCGCCCAAGTGTCTGCCGCTGGCACGGTCGCTTTCTGGCCAACTGAGTTTCGGTGGGTGATGCTACAGTATTTGGTGTTTGCCTCTAACGTGTCATCGTAACGTAAGTCTGTGTGCGCACACAGTGCAAAGAACCACACTCGAATCGTTGGCAGGCTACCGTAACCAGATCAACCAGCCGACCTCGTTCATCGACGCCTCGAACGTCTACGGGTCCACGGAATGCGAGGCGAATCAGCTGCGTCTCTTCAGTACCGGCAAACTGAACTATACGGAGAGCTACGGGGGACTCAAGGAGGGCCTGCCACAAGGACATCAAGAGAAGGACTGCAGGCGCGTGGAGATGTCTAAATGTAGATATTTCTGATGAAATTTCGCATAAAAGATTCAACAGAATTTCAGAGGACTACCCAGAAGTCCCTGCTTCGTGGCGGGAGACGAGAGGAACAACGAGCACCCTGGACTTGCAGCCATGCATACCGTTTGGCTGAGGGAGCACAACAGGATCGCCTCCAGACTCCATCGAATCAACAACTTCTGGCCGGACGAGAAGCTGTACCAGGCGAGCACTTGGTTCATGAATTAGAACTGTATGTAACGGGCTTAACCTCTTATACAAAAGGCAGTCGCACACGATGAAGCCGACATGCCGCTGCTACCATATTGGGGTCCTAGACTATGGGCTGGCAATGCATTTGTTAGGGCCCCCCCCCCCCCCCCCCCCCCAACCAGTTGTATTGACATAATTATTATAGGCTGGCTCTGCAAGACGTTGCAGAGTGAGATACCGTAACCCACCTCGCATCCTATTCTGCAGGAGACGCGCCGTATCATGAGCGCCATGATGCAGCACATCGTGTATCACGAGTTCCTGCCCAAGATTCTGGGCTGCGAGACGGCCGCCCGCTACGACCTGATCTCACTGCGGACGGGCTACTACAGCGGTTACGACGCCCACTGCGAGCCGACCATCTCCTCCGAGTTCTCCACGGCCGCATTTCGCTTCGGCCACTCCATCATACGCAGCTCCTTCCCCATGATGAACGACTTCTTCCAGGTGCATACGATGCATGTTGCTCTGTAGACAAGATGCTCTCATTCAACAAACTAACGCAATAATCGGCTACACCACATCACGACACGCTCAACAAACTTCCGATCAGACCCAAGTATGTACTGTTATTGTATAACAATTCGTTGCAGAACGCCAGCGATCCCATTCAACTGGAAGACAACTTCTTCCACATGGAGCACTTGTACAAGCCCAGCGGATTAGATCAAATCATCGTGGGCCTCGTGGCGGCGCACAGTGAGAACTTCGACCGCGCCGTCGTTCAGGTCACTGGATAATCTTACACTTAATCATTTTGAACGATCTTTGATTTTCGTGTTGTCTTTTATTTTATTAGATCTTGTATTGTTCTACGCACATTCTCATATATTTTTCTATTCGCATAGGACGTGAAAGACAAGCTGTTCAAGAAGCGCGGCGAGCAGCACAGCGGCATGGATCTTCCTGCTCTGAATATCCAGCGAGGAAGGGACCACGGCTTACAGCCCTACAATCGATACAGAGAACTGTGCGGGCTCGCAGCGGCGCGCCGATTTGAGGAATTCGCTGACGTCATGGATGAGGACAGCATCGCCGCCCTGCGAACTGTCTACAGGCATGGGAATGGAGATTATATAAATTAAATGAAACAATGTGTTGAGATGAATTCAGTTCGGCAAAAGTAGTACTGAAAGAGTTTTGGAAGTAAGTTAATAGGGTTTAGAGTAGAACAAGTTAATAAGTTCATGAAACTAAATTAATGGTCAAAATGGATATGATAGACGACTTGCTGTGAGTACCACAGCAACTGCTGCTTCCCTCTCTCCTGTGGAAGATTGTTATGCTTCTCACTTCAGCAACGCTCAAGTGCCCTGCCAGGATTTGCCGGAGCTCGACCTCTATGAGTGGTTGGACAGACGTGAGGGAGTCTCCTCGGTGGATGCTCAGTTGACGGCCAGAAGAAGTCCGAACTGATTTGTCGCCGTTCAGAGTTTTGCGTCGTCGATCATCGAGTCATCAACCTTGGCAAGACGAAGAGGATAACACCCTGCGTCGCATGCACCTGCACAGCAGAAGGGGTGAGCTAAGGAGACGGTCAATCTTCGCAGTTCAATGTGATCCATATCGAATGAAAAACTTCAGCCTGAGTGCCACTCACTGCGCGTTCCCAGCTGTCCAAAGCTGCTGGAAGAGTTCCTCTTTTCCGAAGTCATTGAGGTCGGTGTAAGTCTCAAGTCGCCTACAATGCGAACAACTCTGCTATCACCCTTCCCCATTCCAGGACACCGTGTGCGTGATCCAGTGCTCGGGGGTGATCAGACAGCGGGCGGGTCGGCTTTGAACAATCTGGCGGAGTTGCCGACTTCTCTCTCAAGCACGGCAGCGACACAGCCAAGCACGTCTCTTCTACGAGTAGTCGGCCTAGCGACGCCGCGCGTAGCTCCGTTGTTCCCTTCCCCTGTGATCTTCTTCCCTGCCCGCCGCTGTCCAAAGTCTGAAAAACTTGTACGCAGTGCTTTCGTAAGAGTCTTGCCAAAACCCGTGTGCAGATGATAGAGCTGAGCATGTATGAGCCAATGAGAATGATCACTGCCGTTTCTTGTCGGTTCGGACCGCTGACGCTGCCTATGTCATGTGCAATGGAAACCTTCTCACCCCAACTACAGCTCTCACGATCTGTTTGTTTGCTCGCGCCTGTCGTCTGTGTTATACAATGTTTTGTGACATGCACGTAAGATGGTTCTGTCGTGCAAAATGTGGGACAGTGTGCCTGAACACTCTCCCGCTGTCGTCGTGTTGGCAGAGACTCGAAACTCGACAAAAATTTCCTATTCGCGATCTGAGATTCTTTCTCAACAGCACAGACTACATTAATAATCATCTGACAGTGGCTACATACAGAGGTGCAGCGCGCATATAGCACACAGATGCAGCATACGATCAATTAGAAGCACACAAGACGCTTTCAGGAAGGATATGTGCTTGTGGAGCAAAGGTCATTCAAGAACCGTATCTCATTCTGTAGTAGTGGTTGTGTAGGGAAGGGTTGTAGGGTGGGGGAGGAACGGCGGGCGGCGGCGGCGAGTCCTCCACGTAGGAAGTGGTGGTGCTCTCGAAAGAGGGACTGCGCCACTCCGGCGACAAATCGCTGAAAATTGGATTCATTTGCCACTGTCTACTAAAAGCTAATGAAACGTACGATCAGAGCAATCTGACCAACAATCAGTGGCACTTAACGCGACTTGATGAGGCATAGGTATGTTATTCTAGTGCATTCGCCACTCCAACACACAATGCCAACGTGCAGGAGCCCCTGCATAGAAGGGCCCACTGACAGTTGAGCAACATGTACAGTAGTCTCTGCCTACACTGTACATATTTTTTACCTGTGTCTCCGTGTCCTGGGCTTGTTGTGTGGGTTGTTGCCGCCCAGTCGACTGTAGGTGTTGTTGTTACTCTGACGGCCGTTCAGCGTGCGGCTGACCGTCGTCATACGGTCGGTGTCGAAGACGTCGTTGCTGCGCGCCCGGCGGCGCGCGCTCGGGCCCTGACGACTGCGAGGGGGGCGCTGACGCGGCGTCGGCAGGGGACTCGTCTCGGCGCTAGAGTGAAAAGGAAGCTGTGCACAGTCAGGTCTCGTAAAACAGTCATCGAACGTAGGATGAATTGATCACGTCACGTCCTCGCCTTGCGGAAACAATCATACTGCACCTGTAAGTACACAGGCATACAATTCGCAATCGCGCGTGATACTGATGGTGGGTGTGAACTGCTGCTGCGGCGGTTGATGAGCAACAACTGTGTATGTATCATCGGTCCTCTTCACAACCCAAATGTCACCAAATACCGCACTAGATGGATCTGTCGCAGTTGTAGTAGCGGCGTCGTCGACCCGGCTGCGCGTAGAGGTCTCGCAGCGAGGTGGCCAGCAGCACAATGGGCATCAACAGCAGCAGGCAGAGCAGTGCCGCAGCCCAAAAGCCGTTCAGAGGGTTCAGGGTCTCATCACAGAACGCTCGGCGACCCGCCTTCCCGATTCGGATCAGCGGTTCGCAGCTGCCGATCTCAGTTCGGACCTGCAAAATACAAATGTGATGGTGTGTGAATATGTACCTGCGTTGCCTTAGTCGAATTGGTGCGCAGCGCACACGCAAACACGATGCCACCTTTCAACTACACTAGGCCTTCGTCGACGGCAACTACCGTACCGTTCGCTCCACGTGGTCGACGTAGGCGCCGGCGTAGTGGCGCAGGCGGTCGGCCAGTCTTTTGGCCGTCGTCTTCACCTGGCCAGTCAGATTGTTCTTCAGCAGCGACTGGGCGTGCTTGAGACGTCGGACCATGCGTGGAACGCCATCGGTCAGATTTGGCAGCCGGCGATTCAGCGACGTCAAATTGGCCGAGAGGCGGCGAAGGCTGCTGCGCAGTGGCTCGGCGCTCTCACGATCGACGGAGCGCACTTCCTCGAAGAGTCGGCGCAGCTGCGCCTCCACAGCAGAGTTGGTGCCGTCGCCGCTGGCGCGGACGCCAACGGTCGCCAGAGCGCGCTCCAGCTCTTCCACGTCCTGGGCCAGGTTCAGGCGGCGCGCCATGGAATCAAGCTGAAGTACAATTCACACGAAATTTGATTTCATTCCATTGCGCTGTCTGCTTTATGTCTAATTTCTGTGCAGCACCTTGTCAATGAACACGGTGGGAATTCCTCTGACAGAAGTGCTCTGTACCAGCTGAAGTTTAGCCTCAACATCCGCTGACACGAGACGCCATGAGAGGCTGTCGTCAACGGATATTTGGTCGAGCACGCGCCCAAGATACTCGTCAAGCTTGCGGTAGCCCTGGAACGAGAATGGGACTGACCGATTGTGCGTACGAGTGTACAACTGGCAAATTATATGCCTTAAGTAGTTTATATAAAATGCTTTACAATATGTGGTATGTACGCATGTACGCATGCCTATTCAACAAATGGAATTTATAAAACTTTCACGTCCATCACCACACCTCTCTCTGTGCTTCCTTCAAGTTGTTGAGACCATACTTCGAGGCCAGGCTCAGCGTACTGAACAGAGTTCTATTCCGACGGCAGTCTTCTATCATAAGAGTCAGCGTGAGATTGCGGCGGCGCAGAGAAGTCGACAACTCTGCCAGTTCTTGGCCAAATCGGTCTGGGTGCTGCTCGGCCAGTTCCAGTAGTCTTTCGGCGAACTGTAAAGTAACAGTCATTGGCTAAGCTCGTTGAAAGGAATACTCCATCACATGAGAGCTCACGGAGGTCATGTCCGGTCTCTCCTCAGGTCGCTTCAGTGGGTCGCAGACAAGGTGGTGCGCGTTGCCACCGATGAGGAACAGTCCAACCGCCACAGCCATCAGAGCAACCAGCAGGGCAATCGTGAACGAGATTCCACTGGAGTGTGCAACGGAATGTTGCGCATGTATTGACATGCAAGTGACACTACAGAAATTGCGCATTTCGTCTAATATAAACCCACGTGCAGTAGCAAGAAGAGCCCGTCTTGCGGGCGCAGCCGCTGCTGCTGTAGCCGTCCTCGTCCGGGGACTTTCCGCAGCAGCCGTAGAACAATCCCATACCAACACAGCAGGTCAGAAACAGCAGGATCGCCGCGAAAACGAAGCCGCCGATCCATCTGAACGCAACAAAACTCTCGTATAGACAGATGGATTCGAAAGTTCTATGTACGTGTAGCAACGTAAAATAATTGGGTGTTTGAAGCTTGAGCTCACCGGTACACTTCGTACTCCTTGAAAGGGCCTTCTACATTGTCAAAGAGCTGATACGCAGGCGACATGTCGACCGTCGTCAGCTGATCGGCTATATTCTCTGAGATCTTGAACAGTTGGTCGCCGATCTCCTTCAGCACGTTTCGGACAACTGAAAGAAGTTGGCTACGTGTAAATACTGTGTACTGCACAGGATTACCGTACGTCACTTGAAGACGACATAAATTCGTTCACGAACCTTCGCGATGCCGAAGGACCTCCATGCGGAATCTGCCTTCAAGCTGCTGGAACTTGCGCACTTGCTCGCTCAACATCCCGGATATATTGTAGCCGATCACCTTCCTTAGGTCGTCTTTGACGGCCGCCAGTATCGCCAGCTGCGACGCAAAATCTATCGTATTCCGACAATATGGATGGTATGTCGTTAAAGACACGTAGCCCATATCATGTACGTGGCTCGGCCAATTACAACACCGCGCGTTGTGGGGCACGCCCACTACGCCAACCAATGACCGTTCGCTTCATACCGTATCCGTCATTAGACCAACAAATTAGAATCAAGACGACACGCCCTCTGATCGTGCACCAACCAATTAGCGTACTCGTCACGTCTACCGTACCCGTACCGTCGAGTGGGACTCACGTCAGCGATCTCAGCGGGCAACTCGTCATATTGCTGCAGGGTTGCCTTTGTTTGCGTACAGTAGGTTCGCAGGTCCTCAATGACAAGCGGGTTGACCAGGCATTTGTTCAGGGTGCTGTCGGCGTGACTGCGCAGTCGAGTGATGTTGTTGCGAAGACGGCGCGTCTCCTCTTCCAGACGGCTCAGGGACTCTTCGAAGTCGATCAGAATCGCCTGCATGTCGGAGGCCCCTGAAGATATGGGGTTCTCGTTTGAACGCAGTTGTTTCCCGGTGTGAAGGGATGTCCCCGCTTACTGTAAGAGATGTTTGCCAGATGGTCGAGAGCCGATGCGCCGCTGAATTCCTTGACCTCCGCCACCAGAACGGACGAGATCCCTAAGAGAAATGTAATTGAGAGGATCACTGTTTGCCGACACTTCAGCTACAACTCACTGTCTATGGCCGACAAGACGGTGGAATTCATGTGCTCATAGTCCTCGATCAGCAGTTTCCGTACCCGCTGGAAAGTGGATTGTGGTCGCTTTTATATGCAGTGAATTGCTGTGTGAATGACCGACCTGTCGCAGATTCTCTCTGTAGACGGACACGTCGCGCACTCCCAGCCTCAGGCGAGCGGGAAGCTCTTGGCCGGCTTCGTGCGCGTACTGGTTGGTGATCACCATACAGGCGACGGCGAAGCTATAAAGAGACCAACTTTTTTTTCAAATACTGTATGTGGTAGCCTGACGCGACGCAATAGGGCGAACGTGACTTACATGTTGACGACGACTAGCACGGCCAGCACCGAGTTGCAGGAGCGTCTGCGACAGGTGTCGAACTTCGTCGACTCCTCCGAGTCGCTGCCCGCTTCCACTTCGGACGCCGCGTACGAGGAGTAGGGCGAGTGGCGCCGCTTCTGCGCGCCCCGCTTCGACTTCCGGTCCCGCCGGCACAGGCAGCGATGGCAGCAGCGGCAGAGCCAGTATAGTAGGTAGAGAAGGACGAAGACGACAGACAGGGCGAGACAAGCACCCGCCGTCACCAGAAACCACTGGTCGAAGCGGATCCACTGGAATTGGTGTGGGTATGTGTGGAAATATGTACGTATGTAGGTCCAATGTGTTGGAGAGGAGAATACTTGCCTCGACGTAGTTCCGCTCCACGGACTGGGCGGCCACCTTAGGGTCCGTGGAAACTATCACTTCGTCGCTGAGGAGCACTGCAAGGGCAAAATTCGTTCAAGACATTTGGGGTACACCAATAGATGAATTACTTGGGTACCTAACTCAGACAGTGATTCTGATTGTTACCTTAAAACCATTGGTTGCCAATGCGACACATATGTACAAAGTGTACACTGACATATGTACTCCATCGTAGTCATCGCTGTAATGCAAGAACACCTAAGTGATACCACGCTACGGTAGCAATATGCGTCATTGAACAGCTACTGGTAAAACAACCAACTTCTGTGAGGGAAGTGCTTCCCCAGCCTCAGAAGCAGCGAGTTGACAGCCGAGTAGACCATCTCCATGCCCTTGTCGTGGAAGGTTCTGTTCAAGTACAGATCGCTGCTGTATGGTTGCGCTGCGCGGAACTCCGCGAACTGCAGAATCGGCAGTTGATCCTGCCGAAGCAGGTGACGCGCAAGACTGGCGTTTTCGTCCGCATCTCCAACGGTGGTCGTTGAGCATATCCAGAGAAGCGACAGCGCCGTCCACAATAAGTAGTTTGCCGCGCCCATTTTGAACCCGCCCGCAGGCTGGATGCAGTTCTAGAAAACAAGCAAAAACCTCCGCTCAGGGGAGGGCCAGAGAGGGCCGCGTGACCTATTTGGTCCTAATTCACAATTTCTCCCCGCGGCGAAGCAGAGCGCGACAAAAAACGCCGGCGGCGGCAGCCGCACTTCGCGTTGGGGGCGCCGCAAAAAGCGTGATTGCCTCCCTTTGGCCGAACCAACTTCCACTCTTCAGCATTCTCGCCAAATCGCCAACAGCCCGCGCGCATACACGGGCGCACGGGTGCAGCAGCGCCGCCCCAGAGGTCGCATCGCATCTTCCAGTTGTGCGGCCGACTTCACGCGTGAGTATGATTCATACTCGCCCATCGCTTGCGCACGCCTCGACGATTTGCCATGTTACTGACTGGCCGCGCGCCTGACGACAACGCCCACCGAATACGGAATCACGCTCATGTACATGAGACGAGAGGCAGGGAACAGTGGGATGGGGGATTACCGCTTGTTGGCCTCTGGGGATCAAGTTTAAGGTCGTATCAGGGTTGCAACCACAGCACAGAGTGAGGGCTTTGGAGGACGACTTGCCTTGTCAAATGCCACAAATCACCCACTGATAGAGCAAAACGTGAAAGAAACGAGCGTTGACAGCGGCTCAGCGCGCCCTCAAAACGGGACAAGGCGATTGAGCCAGCGCGCCGCCTCAGGGCCCATGATTGAATCGCCGAAGAGAAATATATGGGTCCGTTTGTTCCGTTCGCTCTCTCTCTCTCGTCCGATTTCCGACCGCAGACGACAACGCATTGAAGGGCAAAGGAAGGCCGCCGTCGCTGCCTGCGGCGGCGCCGAAGACGGAAGATAGCGCGAAATTACGTTCGGCCTTTCCAGAGAGAGAGGAGGTCGGTCGGCGCTGAGCGAACATGACATGTCGGCCGCCGTCGCTGCTGAAATTGGGCGCGGCGCGGCGAACGGAACAAATCGAATCGAAGAACACAGAGGGGGGAAGCGCTGCAACACCGAACGGCCATCTGGGTTGATGTACAAAGGCCCTTCCGCCCGGTCGACACGACAGGGGGAGAAGGAGCGGTGAATTATGGTACAGGGGGACCGTTTTTGCCCGCCGATCCTTCTGTTGGAGCGACCAGGTTTGCAGAGACAACAAGTGACGGTGAGTGGAAGCGGCGTTTCCCACTTCACCGCCCATTGTGTGCCCTCTGTGGAACAACGGCGCGCCGAAAAACGCCTAGAGAGGGGCGCCTCTACAGCTGAGCCGGTGTGTTGCCGAGGCGGGTGCCCCCTGGCAGGCAGACACAAATCACGAGTGGATGGACAAGTAAATCTCTACCGCAAACGTTGTCGGACGCGGGGAGAAACAACACGGCGCGCCGACTCACCCCCTCCCTCTGCTCTAACCATGTGTGTGTTATCCTGTGCCTTGGATGAATGTCGGGCCGTTCGCTCTGCCGCCTGCGCACATGCGAAGCGACGCCCTTCATCAAAGGGCAACGGCGGAGAACCGAAGGAGGAACGCAAATGGAAGGTACATAAATGAGCGTCCCACGTTCCGCCGTTGAATCAACAAAAGATCTCAAGAAGATCGTGAGAAGGGAGAATGGAAACCGCTTTCCAAAGGTTCTTTCTTTCTGTCTTCTCCGTGAAAACCCTGCTAGAATCCTTGTCTGCCCCACTGTTCTCACGAGAAAGACTGAAATGAAGAGAAATCCATTCCGCGGAGCCCTAGAGTACAGGGAATTCACACGCGAGCCAGAACTAGAAGCCATCGAATTCTCGTCGAGAGAGAGAGAAAGCATCTGCCTCAACCTGAACCCGAGCGAATCGCTAAAAGCGCAGCGCACCGCCCCGCAGCTGCCTCACGTCGTCCGACACTCTTCTCTCTAATGCGCCTCCTCCTACTTCTCCTTCTGGCATCCCTGTGAGCGACAGCCCGTGGGGGAGAGGACAGAATTTGTCCCACGGCCGACGGCGAAGGAAGGAAGAGAGGCAGGTAGAGTGTCTCTACACTAGAGGATGGAAGCCAAGAGCGAAACGGGCGACTTTCTTCGATTGCGCCGGCGACGACGTCGGCGGCGGCCGCTCCCAGCAGCGCAGAGGACAATGGACGCGAACTCCGCTTGCGACAGTCGGCGTCCACTCTAAGCGCACACACACAGAGAGGCGAAGGAACAACAACGGGCGGTGATGCCGGCAACTGAGTCAGAGTTGGCCTTCCGATCTGTCGCGGGGGACCGCCTGCCTTCTACTCTGTCTGTGTGTCTGCTGTGCCACCCGCCGCCTCCGTTCTGGTCACCGAGTGGCCGGAACGCGATTTGATCGGCGCCGACCAGTAATGGACCATGCTTGGCGGCACAATATTGTTTCATTTCCCCGGGGAAAGGTCGGTGAATGTGTTTAATGTGTAATCGAACGCCCTTTGAGAGTATCGGTTTCTGAGGTGCGCCGGTTATCGCTGATGACGCAGCGGCGCGAACGTGACTGGAAGAAAGTGTAACTAACGTCGACCCTGCTTACATACCTACGCATCTGGTACCGGTCGGTTGGAAGCCGATACCAAAAGAGCTAGGCACACAGCGCAAGAAACAGCTAGTGATTCAAATCGCGTGCATATGTAGAATAGAGCAATACAATCAATCAGCGAAGAGAAACCGAAATACTAAGATAATCAAACTTCAATCTCGACGCAACTCTACTCTAGCGAAGGCGAGTGGGGCAGAGGCCAGAGAACCGGCCGGTGGATAAACTTTCCCTTGACGAGCTTGGCGCCCCTGAAGCTGCCCGCTTCCCAGAACACCTCTTCGTTCTTCAGCGACTGGCGGATGCGCTCCAGTGCTTCCACCACTGCGTCCATTGTCGGCCTGTCCGAGGGAACGGCAGCGCAGCAGCGCTCGAAGAGCTGCTTCAGCTGGAAAGAAGAAAGGAAGAGAACAGGAATGAATCACGCTGCCGAACCGCCCGAGGGCGAACGCAGTCAAAATTGAGCAGCGCCACTGCCTTGCCTCGATTGGAGGAAAGGCGAAGGAGGAGAGGTCTCCGTTCCGCTGACTCAGCAGGCAATTGTTTAGGGAATTGTAATAGGGTTCGAAGCGACCGTAGTGAACCGTCTGCCAGACGGCGACCCCAAACATGAAGACGTCCGAGAAGCGACTAATCTGTGGGGGCCGTTCTTCCGACTCTACCTACAATGATACGTGGACTGGTGTTAGGCTACAGCCGCCGAGAAAGACAACGGACGAGCCTCGTCGTCGCATTTTCCAACTTGGTTGACCTCCGGGGCGCGATAGATCGACTGAAAACAAAAGGCAGAGTATAAGAAACAGATGGTTTGTTACACAAATAAAGTGAAACGAAGCGAATCAAATAGAATCGAATTAAACAAAAGTACAAGGTAGAATTAACGTAACTTCAACTAATTAAAATAAATTGAATTTAAATAAAATATAATTATTGTCAATAAAATCAGATTTAGACAAACAAGATTAAATTAAATTCAATTAATCTAAAATAAATTAATTTAATTTAATTTAGAATAAATTAAATAAAATTAAAGTAAACTAATCTAAAATATATTAAATTAAATTAAATTAAATTACATTAAATTAAATTAAATTAAATTAAATTAAATTAAATTAAATTAAATTAATTAAATTAAATTAAATTAAGTTAAATTAAATTAAATTAAATTAAATTAAATTGAATTAAATTAAACTAAACTAAATTAAATTAAATTATATTAAATTATATTAAATTAAATTATATTAAATTAAATTAAGTTTAATTAAATTAAAATAAATTAAATTAAAGTAAAATAAAGTAAGTAAAATGAGATCAAATTAAATTAAATCAAATTACACCAAATTAAACAGGATGAAATTGGATTAAATCAAATTAAATTAAATTAAATTAAATTAAATTAAATTAATTAAATTAAATTAAATTAAATTAAATTAAATTAAATTAAATTAAATTAAATTAAATTAAATTAAATTAAATTAAATTAAATTAAATCAAATCAAATCAAATCAAATCAAATCAAATTAAACTAAAATAAATCAAATTAAATTATATTAAATTAAATTAAACAAAATTAAATTGAATTAAATTAAATTACATTAAATTAAACTATATTAAATCAAATTAAATCAAATTGAATTACATTAAATTAAATTACATCGAATTGAACTGAATAAAATTGAATCAAATTTAATTAAGTTAAACTACATTAGACAAAATTAACTAAATTAGACTAAATTAAATTAAAATAAACTAAATTACACTAAATTAAATTAAATTAAATTAAATTAAATTAAATTAAATTAAATTAAATTAAATTGAGTTAATTGAATTAAATGTAATTAAGTTACACTAAATTAGATAAATGTGAACAAACTAGATATAATAAAATAAAATTAAATTAAGTTATAATAACTTAAAGTAACTTAGGTCAAATTAAATTAAATTTAATCAAGCTAAGCTAAACAAATTAAATTCAATTAAAATAAATTAAATAAATTGGATTACATTAGATTAAAGCTATCCAACTATAAAGAAACAAATTGCCTGTAATACAAATAAAATGAAATGAAGTGCAGTGCAAGGACGTGAAGTAAATTATACTAAACCAAAGTACTTAGACTTAATTAAAAAATTGAGTTAAGTTAAATTGAATTAAATTAGATTCTAGGAAAGTTCCCCCCCTAGTGGGGGGTAAGGACAGGTGAATTTGTTCGGGCTGAAGTTGAACAGGCTGTGTATCTCAGATGACTTCTCAGCCTCTAAGCTACACGAACAAATTCAGCGTGCTCTGCTCACACGCACGACGGTTCTCACATAGGCGCAACGCGCAGGCGTGTACGCGCCTCACTCACCAGTCACCACTGACGAAACGCGAGTAGGTGTCTACCACTGCAGCACTCAAACAACGTAACGTATGCAGTAAGCGCAGCGCAACGTGTGCAAGTGCAACGACCCCCTCCACCCCCCCCCCCCCACACCCACCCACATTCCTACATCAACAGGCGCCATGCGTCCGTGCACCCACTGACCCACGCGCATAGACAGTGCCATGCCATAACATGCCAACACGACGTATCGAATCGAAGTACTTAGCACTTAGTGCTAATTCAGAGCTGCACTGCTCACTCTGAAGCGACTTTGGCACCCGCAAACAGAGCACGCTGAATTTGTTCGTGTAGCTTAGAGGCTGAGAAGTCATCTGAGATACACAGCCTGTTCAACTTCAGCCCGAACAAATTCACCTGTCCTTACCCCCCACTAGGGGGGGAACTTTCCTAGAATACACTCCCTGTCCATGTCCACGAAGTGGACACCTTCAACGGGGGGGGGGAGGGGGGGGGGGGGGGGGGGGGGGGGGGGGGGGGGGGGGGGGGTGGGGGAGGGGTTCCTCCTCACGGACAGGTTTGCAGGAGTGGGTACCATTGAGGTCCTGACGAACACTGGATTCGTGTTCTATATCCTCGAAAACCCCACAGGAGGTTGGATGGACAGACAGATCTGGCCACAGGAGGTTGGATGCACAGACAGGTCTGGCCTCAGGAAGTTGGATGCACAGACAGCTATACGACTATACGAATTACGATTTCGTCATAACGTCATTCTGTCACCCACCACCCTTCTAGAGTTCACCCACAACACCTCCAATACATATCACCACTTTACAGTTCATTTCGACATTGACTATACGAATTTACGATTTCGTCATAAGGTCATTCTGCCACCCACCACCCTTCTAGAGTCCACCCACAACACCTCCAATACATATCACCACTCTACCATTCATTTTAACATTGACTATACGAATTTACGATTTCGTCATAATGTCATACTGTACCAGATCTGACCTTTGTGCATCCATATCTCAAGAACCATACAACCTAGAAAGATGAAATGTTTTACACATTTATTCACCCTATGGTGGTCTAGACCGGATCACTTCGATTGGCGCTCCAGCCTGCACCAGTAGAGCTCGGCCGTCTTGAGCCAAGCCGCGGATTGGTACCGGATTTGACATTTGTGCATCCATATCTCAAGAACCATACAACCTAGAAAGATGAAATGTTTTACACATTTATTCACCCTATGGTGGTCTAGACCGGATCACTTCGATTGGCGCTCCAGCCTGCACCACTAGAGCTCGGCCGTCTTGAGTGGGACTTAGCCAAAATTTCGGCCATTTTTTTAATCGGGCCCCACGACTGCAGTATCTAACCGATCTCGGTGATTTTTTAATACAACAAATGCCATTACTAGGCGATTCTAGCGAGCCATCAACCGTTGCCCTAGCTAGTACCGTTCGCGAGAACGAGGCCGAAAACATGGCAATTAGCCGGAGATTGCTGAATTTTTCGACAGTTTTTCTTTAATATCTCGGGAACCACCCAACCGACTTGGCTGAAATTTTAGCACAATACGTCTTGTTACTATGAACAACTATGGTGAAAATTTCAGCCCGATCGGTTAAGTCTACCTATATGACGTAGTACTAACCCCTAGTACCCGGAGGCGCACTGGCCTCCGGCCGAACAAATTGGGTTGAGCGCTTACGCGCTCAACCCGATTAGATTAAATTAAATTCCATTACATTAAATTACGTTAAATTAAATCAAAATAAACTAAATTAAATTAAATTAGTCTTCATTATTTTATATAAAATAGTTATTAGTTAAAGATTAAGCAAATTGAATCAAGCTAAATCAAAATAAATTACATTGACTTAAAATATATTAATTTAAATTGAAATAATTTAGAGTAAATAAAATTAGGTTAACTTAAATAAATTAAAATCCAACTGATTTGTGAATTGTTCACTTGAAAGTTCCTAAATCGGCGGTCGCAGCAGACCGGCCAGTTGGCCTCCAGAATCGAGAAGCCGAAGCCTCCCAGCTTCGCTCTGGCCTCCCGCGGCAGGTCGTGGACGTGCACGAAGCAGCGCTTCAGCCTGACGTCGTTGTGCAGATAGCCCTTTGAGTGGACGTAGGCCAGGCCTCTCGCCACGTCTACCAACAATTGAGTCAGCTCTCGCAGAGTCAAAAGGCCCGTCTGCTCCCGAAGGTAGCAGAGAAGCGAGCCGCGGTTCTGGAACTCCACGAAGCCCCTCTGGGCGCCTCTCTCGATCGGACAAGCGTTGCACAGATCATTGCACAGTAGCATTCGAGCGCAAATTCAAGGGCAGCGAGAATTCGCACCAAATCCAACTCTCTCCGCCCATGATTGCGCCAATGAACTTTGCGCCCAACCGGCTTCTTCAACGATCTCTGGCCCTAGTGGAGGACTACTGCAACACATCACTTATGCAACGCTTGCCAGGCAGACGCCGAATGCGCGCAGCAGTCGCTCGTGTTCCAGTTCCAGGGAGAGGCGCAACATCTCGGCACCGAACTCCTTCGCCAAATGGCCGCTGACAAGATGCTTGACGGCCACTTCCTGCGTAAAACATGACCGTCTAGGTACGACGCAGTGAATACCAAACCATGTGATTTATTTGTTTTATCTTTTTGAAATGAAAGCAATTTTATTGATCAGTTCTATTTGGTTTATTATAATTAACATATTTACTTCAATTAATTCAACTTAATTAAATTAATTTAGTCAAAGTTAATCCATCTAGCGAGAGTTGGTTAAATTGGAGTATTGTAACCAAAGTCAAAGTAAATTTTTGTCTGTCATTGTCCCCACACTACATACATATCATACCCGCTTGTCGCACTCGGGGTCGTCGTCGCAGCGCAGTCTACCGAAGAAGACGGGCCCGTAGTGTCCATGGCCGATGAGCCAGTGCTCGCTGAACTCCGTCGAGCGCAGTTCTCTGACGCTGTTTGTCTTCAAGCAGAGCAGCGACTTCCGGAGTTGCATCTCCTTCCGGCGTCGAATCAGAACGGAAGCCCCGAATAGGGCGCCGATTGCTATCGAGGCGAATACGAGTGCGATGGTGCCGATGAGAGCAATAGTGACCCAAGGGAATTCAGTCGGATATTGCGTCTCTTCTGGAGACTCGGTCACTGTTTCGCAATACAACCACCCTTTCTTCCCTGGCAATTTGTATCTCACAGAATAACTGAAAGCAATCGGTTCGGTAGTTCGCGAGACACCAAAGCCGTCGCCCAGTCGGCTGCTTCCCACATGGAACTTCCGGCGCTCGTCCAGTGTTGGAGGGGCCACAATCCTCACTGGCAGCGGAACGCACAGCCAAGGGTCTACTTCAAACGTTTCATCATCCTCAAATTCGTCGAATTCGCCGTAGAAACAGTCATGTTTGACGAACTCGAGAATGAACTGGTGGTGCGGTCGCGAGTAAAACGACGCGTCGCTAGAGCGCCACTCGACGTGCAGAATCAGCTCTTCTCGGTCAGTCAGCTCTTTGCGGACTGAGCAACTCAGTTCGGGTAGAGAATGCTCTGAAGCAGCGTGAATACCGGACAGCCGACCCAGCTTCTCTAAGTCAGCAGGCTCATCGATTGTGATGTTCCCTTCGCGTATCAGCTGCTCTGAAAGATTTGAAGGCAGCTGTTGATGGAAGAGGCCTGAGACTGTTTCCACTTCGGGCTTCGTTTTGTGACGGTCCACAAAACGAATCGACGAGCCGCTCTCTCTCCAGTAAACTCGCCGTCCGTCCGTCGTCATCGACAGGATTGAGTTCGGCGTAGCAACTCTGACGCCTCTGAGACCACGCTCCTTTGCAGTTGCACATGTCTCATCGACAGAAGTGACGCATTCGATGAGAGTGCCATTCGCTGATGGGAAAAGCAGCGTTACTGTGTCTCGACCATTGTGTTCCGCGACAAAGTCCAAAGTGAAGACGCCATTGGATTCATTGAAGTGGCTGCAGTTGTGGTTGCGAACTGGAGTGGTGTCGTCCCCCTCATTTAGAAATACTCCAAACACATTATCATTGTCATAATTTGACTGCATCTCAATGAGGTCATTCGGAAATGTCGACTTCAGCAACCATTTGTGAACGCCGTCTCCTCCTGTAATCTGCCTCTCAGACCAGAATACCACATTCAGCCTTTCGTGACACTCAATGGCCCCTGAAAGAAGTTCGGGAAGTTACTCAGGACGAAAGATCCTCGACAAGCTCACTCACTCACCAATGTCAACGTTTCTCGCCAGAATGATGTGTGTGCCGTCTGGGAATAACGCGTTGATGGAGCCATTGGAGCAGCTGTGTTCTACTGGAGCGTCGAAGGCAACAGTGACACCCGACACTGAGTTGGAGCAATGATGGCAGCTGATGACTGGCCATGTAATCTCCTTGTGACGCCTCAGCCTCCCAGTTCGAGTGTCAAGATGGTAGATGACCTCTCTCAAGCTTGATTCCTCCAGGAATGGAATCGCGTCTTCTTTGCTTCCTCTCAGAAAGGACACTTGAAGAGGAGGCGCGTGTGGTCGAGATGACACACTTTTGAATTGGGGTGGGATAACAGTGAGAAGCTCTTCAGGTTCAGCAACTTGCACATTGTATAAATGAAGCAGTAGCCAACAGGACGAAGGCCTTCCGACCTTCTCGAGGCGAACGTTGGTCTCGCAGCTAAACAGCCTGCCGCAGTCGAGAATTGCCCTCTCGAATCGTGTCTGCTGATGAGGACCGACGTCGTTGGCGCAGTGCAAAATTAGAACGATTTCTCTACTCGGCAACTTGTGGTTGAGATACGGATTCGCCAGTGGAACTGTGATGTCGCGAAGAGACTCTTGTAGCAATGAGAGCGACTCCCTTTCTATTGGAATGTCCCATTTTACTGTAAGAGGACCGTTTCTTTTTGAGCTTCCGTTGTCCCAATGGAAGAATGCGTGTTCGTTGATCGCGTCTTGAATGTGCTGCCAAACTCTCCAAGGTGTTGGGGCATCATAGCCAACGATATTCGCTGCTGCGCTAGCAGTATCGTTTTGAAAGAGGTGGCGACAGGGATCGTCGGCGAACCAGAACACTTTCGCTTCTTTTGTGGCATAGAAGTGCTTCAGAATGACCGCTGTTTCAAGCAACATGTGCGCTGTGATGAGTTCCAGGGGCCCAATGAGTGTAATCTCGTTCAGAAGGATCGATACGTTTCCATGGGCAGAGCAGTTGGCAAAGACTGCTGTCAGTGCTTCGGTGTCCATTCTGCCTCTTCTCTGAAAGTGGTCCAAAGCGCACTTGCTAGCCGAGCACTGCCACCACAACGAGCGCTGGTGCTTCAAGCCCACGAGCCAGTGGTCCCACAAACTGGATCTACTAGATTGTGTGTGTCTCCAGCACTCATTCACAACTTTCTTCAAAATTGTCATCGTATTGCTGAAGTAGACGCCAAACTCTTCTTCACATTCCCGCTTCCATTGCAGCAACGCGCGTGGCCCAACTGACCCCCAGAGCGCCCAGTCTTCTTGCGACATCTCTGGGCACGATTTCCTGACGCACTTCTGACTGTGGTTCGTAACGTTAACTTCCGAAGCATTGGAGGCTGCCAGCAGCTCTGCCCATGCGCTTTTCCAGTCAAACTGAAGCAGACAATCGCGTTCGCACGGGAGAATTGACGAAAATGGGTCAGTTGTCTTGGAAACATTTTCAGCAATGACTGGCGCCCCGCAGACGAATGATTCATTGGTTGCGCCGCCCAGCAGCGACAGCGCTGCGTTCGTCAAAGCTGTGGCCATCCTAGAGGCTTGTTCTCGAAATGCAGCCAGTGCAGTAAACTCTCTGCACTCTGCGATCGCCAAAACCTTCCCCACGCATTGGTGGTAGCAGCGCCAGTTGCTGCAGATACATTTAGCGATGTCAAGGATGACGTTTTTGTTGGCAGTTCCATTGCTGGAGCTCAGCTTGACAAACGGCCTCTCATCACAAATGTGACCGTTCTTTGCATGTGTCGCAGAGCAACTTGTTACACAAAACACTGCGTCATTGTGGAGCTCCTTTGTACAGCTGTCCTCCAATTTGGAGTCGCCCCTTGTCGTCACTCGACAGAGGCTGGCGTTCGAGTGAAAGACGCCTGCCAGAAATTCCATCGTCACGTTGGACATATCACAGTGGATGAGTGAACTCAGTGAAGTATTCAGTTGGCTGAGCTGGTCGCAATAGGCTTTCTTTGTAGAAGGCGACGTTGGAAGGAAGTATGGTACCGGTGGAAACGCTAGCTCATCTGGTGAGTTCTGAAGAGATTTATAGTAGCGATCACGCAGGCGCTCGTAATGACTGTCCAAGGCAGAGGACGCGCAGTCGTCAATGACCAATTCTTGGTTGGAAACCACTTCGCTTACTGCAAGTAGAACATAGACTTGGAGAAGTAATACTAACTTCGAGTAGTGCACCGAAGCCATTTTGACAGTTTGCTGTTCACAAGCGTTGCACTGCCGACTCGTATTGCATGGGTCCGTCTGCATCCATTGAATTTATGAGGACCAACCGGCGCGTAATCTAGGGATAATCCGACCAGTGCAGCGCCAGATCACTATGGTCGCAATCGCTCACAACGGCATACGTAGCAAAATGTAATGTAACGCGTAATATTGTAGGTAAGCAATCAACTGCGTAAAGCTCTAACAATCATGATCACAAGTGTATTGAGCGTTTTGCATTCGTCCTTCAAAAGTTCCGCTACGTGGGTTTTCCAGGGGTCTTCTCCTTCAACTTCTGCACTTTGCCCCGCAGCGACGACTGAAGGCCGATGTGTTGAAACAGTGGCTGCTTCGTCCTTGCGACATGTTTTTCAACGGCCTGTATCACGGCAAGCGTATCACAAGAACGGAAGGAAACACTAAAACATAGCAAATCCGCAAGTAGAGCAGCGTACCCGTTTGCATTGCTGAGGCTCCTGTCCCGCGTAGCAGTACTTGGCCTGGAGCAAGGAGAAGAGCAGCCAGTCGTCCGGCTTCTCCCGGTAGAACAGAAGGTAGAACTGGACGATCCAGGGTAGATCCGACGCGCGAAACAGCTTGCCGTAAGAGCCCAGCTTGGAGAACTCCAGCATCAGCCAGTCCTCATTCAATCGCTGCTGCTCCCGAATGAATTCCCGAATGCGCCCCAAGTATCCCGGTTGTGCCACCACGTCGTCCTCCAACGGCTGAAGAGAGGGATGCGAAGTTCACTTGGAAATGATATATGGCGAAATGCGACGATGGAATCGACATGTGACAGTTTATCTGGAATGGACGAATGGGTACTGACGACAACTGGCCGACTTTGGATGGACATGTGATCGGGAATTGCTGTTACATACATACACCATACCTGAAACAAATCAAACTACCGTAATTCACCATGTAGTATGCGCCTCTCTGTTGACAGTACATCATCAGGTAGACTTTGTCGAGATTCTGCTTGGTCCGCCAATACATATGTTCTCGCGAATCGCCGTAGGTCGACGGAAGGTTGTGCAAATCTGGAGGGTAGTAGGCTGCCGGCGGCGCTATGATCTGTCGCGAAGAGTAACTACAAACCCCTATTCACCGCAAGAATATAAGCAAGCTCAGCTGCGTATACCTCAAGTAAACCTTTGTCGATCGCTTCCGAAAACTGCTGCGATATCGTGGCCAGCACTTCTGCTCGCCCTGCAGATGTCGACAGTATCTGTGCACCCATTCATTTCATACAAGGTTCAGTACTTCTGTTGCAAACAACGGGTACCTCTTTCGTCCGCCAGCAAGAGCACAATCAGAAGCGAGTCCCACTCCTCACGGGATAGCCCTTGGATCAGAGACTTCAAGTGTTCGACCAGGTACGACGACCCATTCGGCCGCTGGACGGTCGGAGTCCCTATGACGATGTCGCTGCCATTTCTTTGACGAGCGCTGCGCCCTCGGCTGACCATCAGAGAAGGCAGTAGGGCACTCGGAGGCAAGCCACGAAGATGGGGTAGAATGGCGAAGGCGCCTTGCACCGCTTCCGCTGCTAGATCGCTAGTCTAAACGAGGGTTGAACGAAGGAACTGTTAGCTTCTTGCAATACGAGCTATATTCACACAGGTTCAGGTACTGCTAGTGGTGCCAGGCGACAGTTTTGAATCACCTCCTGAGGCCGTTGAGGAGAACTGTGGTTCAGTGTCAATAGCAGCCGAAGCGCAACGACCCCCACGACAGCAGCGGAGAGGCGCCGGCACGGTCGCCCTGTGCACAGGGCTACAAAACTTCTCCACATCTCCTCCTAAAGCCGGTGTTGTAGATTCTATGACTCCGAGTAAAGTTGACGGTGAGTAAACTGACGCGCGTCAATGCAGCCGAGCTCATCGTGGAAGGCGTTGACGCCTGCCGCCTTACTCAACTGGACTCGGACGCGCTTCGCGGCAAGACGCGAAGTACATTCATAATATGTACGCCTCGCACGGTGACGCCGCGCACAATCATAAGCGCTTCTTGTGGCTCAAGCTGGTTGAATAAAGGAGGGCTCGTAGTCGTTACACACTACAACACCGGCGGTGCCACCAAGGTTATACATTCACCCATAACGTTGTCTCTGGAATATCATCATCTACTGGCGCATAATGAAGCGAGCCAGCGTGGAGAAGTTATAGGCCCATTTGTTCGACATGCGTGTAATCGACAAACTGGCTGCATGTGCGGACGGGGGCGCAATTTAGCGCCGAAAAGCAAAACAGATCGCTCGCTGCTGCCTTAGCCTTCGTAGATAGCTACGCGATGTACATGTGCATGTCGCGACTGGACAACTGCACAGCAAGCAGCGATATGCATGGCAAGTATATGCAGCTTTCCGGTGAAGTAGGTAGTGTTAGCTACCTTCGGCTGTCGGCAATCTTTGCAAAGCAACAAAGAAACAAGCTCGGCCATTATAGGAGGCGCCGTAACCACAGACCCTGGCTTTGCAGTAGCATTAAGATGGAGACTATGTGATAACAGATAACTGCAAATTGTAATTAGCAAGAGGAAGTACATAGATAGTGATGACAACAAGTAAGCACATGGAGAAGAAGACGGAAGGAGGAGAGGAAGTGGAGGAGGAGACGGCGTCTTGTCGAATCTGCTTCGAAGAAGAGGGCGAGAAGGAGGCGCGAACGCTGCCCCACGGCCACGAGCGATGCCTGGTACACCCCTGCCGCCGCAGCGGTCCGTGACATTACAGAACGCCTCTCTAAGCAAGCCAGTTGAAAGACGACTCCATAGACGCCGATTTGTCTCTCTTTCAAAGGTTCCGTCCGTCTGTCGCACGTCGGCTGTCTGCAGCGCTTCCACTAGGTGTCGGGCTCGAGGGTCTGCGGCATCTGCACGTCGAAGCTGAGCATGCGCCGCCTCCGAATCAAACCCTTCCACCAGTGGCGGCGGCCGCCGGCGCCGGACGGCTTCCTCCAGTTCGGTGCTCTATTTGCTCTGCTCACAAGCAAATGTGAACCAATCGGCGGCTCTACTTGTGTACTTCAGAAGTGTGGCGGCAGCGGCGGTGCTGTTGGCGATGCTGCGCAGTCTGCGGACGCAGCCGAGCTCCGACTACGTCTCCAAGTCGGCCGGCTTCGGCGACGACCTCAAACGTGCCTTCCTCTTCGGACGGCGGTGACAGCGCTGTTTGGCTATCATCAACTGTCGAGTTACGATTATTGTGTGTATGCACATAGTGCGCGCCGATTTCAGGCTCTGGCGGTGCTTCCGCGCAGTTGGCCAGATTTTCGACGTGACGCTTCTGGCTTCCTGGACCTCCGAGTGGCTGCGCAAGAACTCCCACTACGCCTTTGACGACTGCAAGGCCAAGCGACAATGAGCGTTCGATCGGCGATCTCGTGACAACACGTGACTGCTGATGATCTCGCCAAATGCTGCGTAATATCGTCTGCGTCATGAAGAAAATAGTCTTCTCTATCGATGGATCAGGACCAAGGAAGGCACCCGCGCGACAGCGAAAGGCAGCATAGGGAAAGAGGCGATCGTATCACAAGTGCAGCAGCTGAGACGGAAGGACGCGTATACGCAGACAAGAGGTGAATCGCGCAAGTGAAACGAGTCATAAATATGCCCATGTAGTACCTCTGACGGAATTTAGGTTACCTACACAGCATCAGTGTAAGTCGAGGCCGTAGAAATCTATCCACCGCTTCACAAGAGCATAGTACGTAGCTCATGTCGACGAAAGAGGTGCACAATATGTACCTAGTACGTACGTAGCACAACGCACACATACAAGTGAGACGCGAGTCAGTTCTAGTCAGCGCTTCAAGTGGCGGCGCTGCCCAATCTCGTGGTCATGGGGGCGGCGTGCCCAGTGGGCGCCACCTTATCAGTGGCCGGCGGTGCCACGGTCACTTCGGCGCCGCCCGCCTTCTCGTCTTCTTCGTGCGCCGGCGCCCGGTAGAACCACCAGGCGGCCGCCAGTGACATCAGTATGATGGCCTTGCATGTCAAGCCTGCAGCTATGCGATTATGATAACATGCTATGTGTAACGCTGCAAGTCTGCAAGTCAATGGACAGACGCTTCAACATGCGAATACAGTGACACGCGTTGCTTGGTCCCTGCGCAGTTCTCGATCCTACAGCAATATTCAGACGTGTACGCCTACAGTACGCCAAGGCGCGCCCACCACCCACCAAAGACCAGGACGGATGTGGCCATGGCCGAGGTACTGTAGCGTAGGCAGTGGCGCTGGCCGCACTTCTCCTGCCACAGGCTGCAGGTCTGATCGAGCACGAAGCCCAGAAGAATGGGACCGGGAATCGAGCCTGAAGTAATCGAAGTGAGCTACCAGACAAATGTCTGATGAGACGAACATGATCTGAAATACCTCACCGAAAAGGCGCATCATCACCCAGCCGAATCCGATGGCCATAGTGCGCTCTGAGAACGGGACGCACCTAAACGGGACGCCGAGAATATGACTACTCACAAGACTGCGCATCTACCGTAACCCCTTGTCGGCCCGTACACAGAGTGTACCTCAACGTGCTCTGCTGGACAGGTTGGGCGTTGGCGAAGGTGAGGGCCACCAGGACGCCAAATATCACAAAGAACACAGTCAGGCCGACGCCGCAGTCCACGGGGCACAGTCCGGGTTCCACCGCGAAGCTCCTCGAGTGCGTCTCCAGGGAGCAGGAGCAGTTGCCGTAGACGACTCTGTCGTCACTGCCTACAGGCGTCTTCGTCAGACAGCCGGCGTGACAGGGCGAGAAGTGGACTCGACCGCCGTCGTCGGTCTCGCAGACAGGCTTGTACACGGGCGGACAAGAGCAGTTGGAGTTGCAGCTGCTTATAAGCTTGTCATAGGACTGCGAGGAAGAGAGGTCCGCGACGAAGGAGCTACAAGTGGGATGTATCGTGGAGTAGACAGGAAATCAGCCACACTTACACCAGGTATGCACGTCGGATCAAACGGCGCCAGTGCGGAGATTACACAGCGTAGCAGTTGTCAGCGACACAAAAGTAGTACATACGAACCGAAACTAAGCTGTGACAAAGACCCACCCATTGTATGGCTGCGTCACCCCAAGGAAGGAGCCCTCTGGACATTGTATGAGGAAGATGAGTATCTGAGAAGCGAATGTACGTCTGTTACGAAACCAAACTGCGCACATAACAAGGCTGCGGCGCTCACCGCGGCTCCAGAGAAGACGCTCAAAACAAGCGCCAGGAGGATCATTTTGGAGCAGCGCAGTCGGAAGAAGCGAATGATCGCGCCGCCGACCACGTTGCCGAGAAAGCTGCAGGGAATGATGATGGCGCCTGTGAATACAGATGTATGGGTTGACAGTTGAAAATTGAAATGTTACACTTCGAGTCAGCAATACCGCAAATAATCTAATAAGCCCCCGGGGGGCATACCTTCCCAACCTACCTCTGGGGGGGGGGGGGGGGGGGTGGGGGGTGGTACTATTGGAAGGGGGGTCTTATTCCAGTATATGGTGGTTGTTAGTCTCCTATAGCACAGTTACAGTATACAGTATGCGTCATAGTACACGCGTGTAGCACAGTACGAAAAAGGGTGACGGCAGTATTTGAGAGGGTGAGTGTATTTGTTCGAACCTCCCTCTAAGGGGGATCTCATAAGAGGATTTACGGTATCGCGCTCTTTCCCACCGGCCATGAGGGAAGCCTGGCTGGCGGAGTAGTTGAAGAGATTCTCGAAGAGTTTGGGCACGAAGGTGACGAAGGCGTTGATCATCGCCGCCTCCGCCGTCTGCATCACCACTAGGCCCGCGTAGGTCGGGTTGCAGAACAGCCTCTGTTATATGTACGGCACTAGCGTATACTGAGTGCAACATTTGCGAATAATCCACAAGCCAGCCCACAATGAAGGAGCGCGCGACGTCGCGGAAGTTGCCGGCGAAGGCGACGGCCGGCCGACCGCCCTCCTCCTCTTCTCGCCTCTCCAGGTTCAAGGAGCTGCCGCCACCGCCGACGCGCGTCTGATTGACGTCTTTCTTGCGCCGCTCCGCCGTCCCCGGAAGCTCCGCCGCGAAGCCCAGCACTGGGACGGCCACGATCAGAGCCATGACGCCTGAATGGCGACGACGTATGAATGCGCCACTGTTGCGCACGGAAACATGTAGCTTCAGGCCTAGAGTCGTACTCACCAGAGATAACGAAGCCCAGCCACCAGGCGCCGTACCAGCGCGTGTCCGTGGAGTCTTCCATTCCCAAGCTGCAACACGAAGAGTCGACGTACAATTTAGACACTACAGTAGGTTCTCAGAGACACAGTACACACTCTTTATGGTCGACAGCGTAGAAGTCGCCGTAGATCTTGAGCAGGAAGCCGCCGATGATGAAGCCTACCGCGGGACCGACCGTGCTGAAGGCCAAGTAGAGACCTGTAACAGCGCTCATATACATCCGCCGAGTGCAGCAATCACATCTGAAGCTTCTGCCCACCCAAATAAACAGGGGAGGCCTGCTGCGTCACGTTCTCGTCAATATACGTGACTCCCAGCGTGTAGAGCGGGCTGGCGCCCGATCCGTGGAAGAACTGGCCTATTAGCAGGACCATGAAAAAGACCCAGCCGTTGCCGACGTGACTGCAGTCGTCCCAGGGGCCGTGCACGTCCCAGGGGTCGCAGGTGTCGCGCACCTTGGCGCCCACGAAGTAATGCCCGGAGAGGAACTGGGGAAGGACGCAGATCAGGGAGCCGACGCCCATGATGAGGACGCCCACGCCGTTCCAGCGGCCCTTGTGGCCTGAAGAGGCTGTCAGATGTCAGCTGCATGGCTAACTGGCTATGTGTGAGTCCCTGAGCTGCAGCATACCGTGAATACTCTTGTTCAATCTCGCTCTAGTAGGGGGTACTATCGAGGGGCCTATTCAACCTCTCTTCAACCAACAATGCGCACAAACTGCGGTGTGTAAAATATACTTCCGTATATTTGATATCCCTAACATCCGCGTACCAAAGCCATATTTACTACCGACATTAGTTAGCATCTGTAGTAGTCTTAGAGTACACATGCATACAGTATACCTTATAGTACACACACACACAGATAGAATAGCGGAGAAAGTAGAAGGTAATATTGGTGTGGGGCTTGTTTATTAGAGAGGGGCTCATTACGGTATGTGGCAATGGTGAAGACGCTGAAAGCTTCAGGCGTGTGAAGTTCAACAAACGCCCGTGTACATGCGTTGCGATTGCGCACCTTTGGCGCCGAAGTGGCAGACGGGAACCAAGACCAAGAGCACGGAGATGTCGTAGAAGGCGGAGAAGAGGCCGCTCTGCGCGCTCGTCAGGTCGAACCGTCTCTCCAGGGTGGTTATGCTGACTGGGACCAGGCCGTTGATGACCAGGCCTGAGACAGTTGAATGAACCCGCAAAATGTCAACGATATGAACCAGAAGTCGTGGACTCTTGCCTTGCGTTGCTGCGCACAGCGAAAGTGAGGCGAGAAGAAACTTGGGCGTGTGGAAGCGCTGGAGCCAGTCTGGCGTCCACCTGAACCGGTGAGCATAACATTTACAAGGTGGAAGGGCCTCAACCCAATGTCGTGTCGATTACCCGCGAAAGCCATATCGGTGAGTGAGACCGTCTCCGTCCGGCTCCCTACCAACTAAGGCGGAATGTGGATGCAAAGACACAGTCCTGGCGTCCGTATCTTGCACTCGCGCCGACACCGTCGCGCTGCCAACGCTACTGTCCATTCCATGCGGGTCGTGGTGTCCATTTGCAGCTGTCGCGGGGTCGTCGTCGCCGGACGAATCGAAGGCGGGGTTCGTGTGAGCCTCGGACATGGAAGGGTTCGGCGCTTCCCAGGCGACGGCCATTCGGCGTGAAGTCGAGTCAACTTTCACTTTCCCGCCGCGTCAAATGTCAGACTTCGGCGCTAGAGCGGCAAGCGAACGACAACAAGACCATCATTCTCAACCGCAGTTTAGATAACGTCCGTGTAAGTAGGCCGTGCAGTACGCCCCCAGATCGTGTGGCTGGACGCTGAAGTCAGACTAGAGCCGTTATCTCACGAATTTCGAGCATGAACAGAAGAAGCCTGTTAGCGTACTGTCTACGTACCAAATGTCACGGGAGAGAACAAAAGCGGAACTAATAGATAGGGCTTGCCGGTACGGCGCCGCAAGTTGCAAAGGACATTGGTTTACTTTAGGCGAACAACGTTGGCTGCACTCCACACGTGAACTACGCAAGGAACACGGTCGGCTAATCGCGAACAAGGCAGACCAAATCTCTGCTTGCAAATACTCACTCGCGGAAAAGCTTCGACAACAACGAAGAACAATTGCTTGTCACTTTTTCCGTCGGTCTACAAGCAAATACGGAAACCTAACGCAGCACAAAAACTTGACTGCAGCCGCTCAAATGCTGCCGCAGGCGGCTGAGTGAGACACACATGGCTCAAAAGCAATTCTTGCCTTTGCCCTGTCATGCCGTACACAAAAGTCCGCAGGCTGCAGCGACACACGCGCAACGGCGATTGTAGAGCTTAGTCACAGACAGGGAAGGGAACAACGTCCTATGTACGCACTCCCACTCGCCCACAATTGCGCAGGCAGGGAGGGAGGGACATAGAGGGGACTAGTTTCAGGCGGAAAGGACTTCGTTATTGCGTCGTCACGACTACGCCGGCCCATACGTAGGAATGCGCACAACAAGTGCAGAGAACGTCGATCTGGGAGAAGGAGATAATCGGAAACAATCTGATTCTGCAGGAAGGACGCAAGCACCAGAACGGAAATTGACTGAATCGAGGCAACCACTTGCTAAGTACGTTTGCTGACGAGTGCAAAATGGAACACTACCTACGAATACTTTCCGATTTCCGAATGATACGTTCCTACCAGCGAAATTCCGAAACATACGAACTCACTGTTGGTGGCGAGACGTCATTGCACCGGTGCGAAATCAAATTTTCGATATACCGTAACCGACATTTGGAGAATTTGCATACATGATTTAAAATGCAGCTGAACAAATGAAGCATAGCGGCACATATGGGATCGCTACCCCGCAGCGATAACGAACTTAGGAGTCGACTTCGATTACAGTAGTAAGTACCCAGTAAGTTAGGTACACTCATGTCACTGTGTTTCCACTACCTGCATAGGTAACGTAACAACGATAGATGTTTGGTCCACAGTAGATGACCGCCACCTGCTGAATCCATGGCCACAATACAAATTAGAGGGCTACCGTAACCTGTCGCGTCTCTGCCCGCATGTACAATGTATGCCAGAAGACTACCACAAGCG
>JASAMZ010003632.1:0-2500 GCA_030248115.1 Linhomoeus sp. GSCO2_2
TAAAGGAAACAATGATACTGCTTCAAAGAACACTGCAAGATGACACAGAGGGTCACAATCCCATGTCTCATTACTATTTATGATTGTAAAATCCTTTGCCAGTGACAGAAGTATGCATATGAACAGAAGACTGTGTGTACATTGGTATGTCATTGTATCACCTATACATTAAGATGTACACTGGAGTGATAGGATACAAACACAACAGTGTAGCTGGCTAGCATAATGGCAGGTGGTTCAATTCTGCTTGTCTGCATGTAACATTTGAGTGATACACTACTCATAAAACAACAATGATGTCTAGCATGATTATATGTGGTTTAATTCAGTATGTCTGCATGTTGACAACATGGCAGACATGACACACCTTAAGTTGAAGCCAATATTGCTCTGGCAATATCAGACAGCCAAGTAAACAACTCAACCTTTTCTTATTGTGCACCACCACACCTGATTTCTGTTGATCCAAAGTTGGAGTCCCAAGTGCACCTGACTTTTCCCTCTCTGGCTTCAGCAAAGTTGCTGCACTCCAACCAGATCCAGCAGTGAAGAGTGTGTAGAGTGTTCAGTGCACAGCACAGTCAGGCTAACAGCAGACTTGACTGGTACAGAGGTAGACTTGGCTGGAACTCAATCCACACCCTGAATTGGCACAATTTGTAGAGGTTTGGTAGAGTTAACTCAAATATGCTGAGCAGACAATTCTTTTTGCAATCTTACTCACTTGTATATTCTTGAAACAGATTTCTGTTAAACTTTGTGCAATGACATAGTATCCAAAACTTTACTGACAATAATACTGATTAAGGGTTTATTTGTGATACTGGAAAAACAAATGCACCTGTCTCGCTGTGACGGGAGTTGAAGGGTTAACACCACCTGACGTGACGAAACTGAAACATTCATCTTTATTCTATGAAAATTAGAACTCAGCTCACCATCAGGAAAGATAGGACTCAACAGTAGGTTTGTTCAAATCAAAACGTGAAACGCGTAAACCCTACAGTAGTTGGACTCGAGAGGGCAAACTATCACAGAACATCGCATGCAAGGACGGAATCGCGGGGCCCGCAATCAATTTTTCGCGTGAGATGCAGAACTCAGCGCAAGGACGCACAAAGGAGGGACTCGCAAATTCTATAAGAACGCCTAATGAACGAGTGCATAGAGGGGGAGGCTTGCGACACAAGCCATACAAAGGCAGATAGAAGATGGAGTCACGAAAAATCTTTGTAGTCTGACTTACACTGCCATTTATAGGGGAGGGTGGGCGTTTTTAGAGCGACCCATTAACCGCGCAACGAATGGCAAAATTGGAGCAGGCCATTACGCGAGAGAGTTTCACTCAAAAGAAGAGGAATAGGGGAGGAGACAGAGCGAGAATGTAGCACGAATCGGCCAGGGATTGTTGGAGGAGCGCGACAAACGCAGGCATTTTTTCGGCGAGACGAACTTTCACTGAAAATAGAGCACTGCTCCGATCTCAGAAAAACTTCTGCGCGCGTCGCGCGTGCCGCGCCATTCCACTTTTTGCTGGTGCGCGTTGCCACCGATTCGTTCCTCCACTCCCACCCTTCTCATCCTTTCAGTCCGCGCTCCAAAAGTCAGTTAAGAGACAGTTCCACTAAGTCGGCAATAGAATGTTTGTGGTTGCGGCTACAACCTGCCCTTCTGGAGATCGAGTGGTGGAAACGAAGTCTCTACTGGACGGGCACAAGTGTCGGTCGCGTCGTCACGTCGATCGCCTGGCTCCCCATGTCAACAAGGCAACCCATACCTGGTGAGTATGTAGTTTACAGATTTTGCACCATGCATAGCTTCTGCAAGGTATGAATGCATGGGATAAAGTGTATTGGCTCTTGACCGTATGCAAAACTGGTCTGCCTGCATGCTATGTAAGTCCGCACGCTGAATAGGCGACAATGGATCGCCAATGAGTTGTATTCGTCCGCCCCGTTGTATGTGGTATATGTATGTATGTACATCTAACCTCACGCAATAATATTGCGCTCAGTGCAGTTTAAATATGCGTGCCAAAGCCTTTCAGAGCACCCACAATGTACAGGTCAGACAGACGTGCGCAATTGCATCTGCGTTCACTCGAGCCGCAAACAGAAGTGCCGCCAACTCCTAGTTGTAGAGTCAACTGCCAAACTAAAGTCGGCGCTTTGAACTGCGTAAGACTGCGGCTGCGTATACGCGCGAGAAGTTCAGTGCATTCGAACCGTTAGGGGACGCGACATCAGGTAGGGCAGGCGATAACGTACACACGAAGTTTGGAATTTGCCTGCGTACGCAAAGCTCGACTACGCGTACGTTTGTTCCCTTAGATTGGCGTAAACGATTGTCGCCTGTGGCCTTATAAGAGTCGCGCCGCAGACGAGAGAGCGACGATGGTAGACGAGGCGTAGGGCGCAGATTAGGGGGAGAAGGACTTGCGCCGAGAAAATTCGCGCGGCGATTCACAGAATTCGATGTTTCGTGAAATCAATGGTAAATC
>JASAMZ010003632.1:5000-17403 GCA_030248115.1 Linhomoeus sp. GSCO2_2
CAAAATTTCAATAAAATTCCCTGTTGTGTAAACATTTTTTAGCACGTCTGCATAGATTTTAGACTGAAACTGTATAGCTTTTGATCAGAATGCCTGCAATTAGTAGCAGTGCTATCATAGGAGGAGGGGCGCTTATTCGAGGGGGGGTGGGGGGCGCTTATTGGAGGATTTACAGTACGTTTGATTCAAAAGTACTTTTTAGCACCCCGACCCCAAAAGGGGCGGAGTGCTATAGTGGAGCTGCTCCCGATCAAAATTTTTGCCACTCACTTTCGTGCCTCATTTCTCATCCGATTTGGACGGGGTTTTTTTTAATCGATAGCTCTCGAGGGATAGTAGGGGTGCTCGGGCCTTCGTTTTTTTCGCGTGGTGGAAAAATTTTGAGAAAAATTCAAAAATTTGAATTTTTACTTACTGGGAGGGTGTTCAGCAGCTGCTACTTTCTGGAATAATGGGCCGATTTTGATGCCCTTTGGATATGTTGTAGCCCTCGACGAGACGAAGAGGGGACAAAAAACCCCGAGTCAATCGGCCGACGCGTTCTCGGGTTACGGTAGCCGAAAGTGATTTTTTGACAAAAATTTGTCTTTAAAAAATCCTAGTAAATCAGGCAGTTGTTGGATCGGGCCAGATATCTCCAATCGGCAAGATAAACATGTTCTCTTTCATTTAAGACCAAAATCGCCGAAAACCGCCGAGGAAATCTTGAGTTCTGATTTGGCAACGGGTCTCCGTCGGGGGTCGAAAATTCCAATTTTTGACTTTCGGCTGTTTTAGCGCCCGATTGCGAAAATTTATGGCCAAATGGACTGCACCACGCGATTCCCCGTTAAAAACTAATCCGGAATCGATTTTCAAAAATATTTTTTCGGCTACCGTACCCCGGCCGCGTCCAAAATTCGAATTTCCACCCGGGCGGTCAAAATCAATGTTGGAGTCGATCCCAGTGCTTTCGAGGTCGCTGATGCCGAATCTGGCGTTATTTTGGCGTTTCGGATCAAGATTCGCGAGTTTTTGCTGATTTTCGACCTACCGTAGCGCTACGCCGACGAAACTGAAAGTGTGGTAATTGTACGGTTGAAGTGTCGATTCTAGGGTATTTCACGGCGAGGAACGCGAATTCGCTATTGGTTTCTCCATTTTGTGTCGATTTTGCCATCAAACTCCCACTTTCCTAATGCCGACATTCAAATTTGAATGCAACTTCTACCGTACTCTTCTCAAACTATGTTGTAACTTAAATTTGCGCGCGCATTCAAACTTCTGAATTGAAGGAAATGCAGTGCGGAAAGACGGCATGGTAAAGTAAGCATTTGCGCATGAATTTTCAATTCTTCCCGTCCAAAATGGCAAGGCGAGTCTGCGATTGGCGCAGCCCCGAATCTTAGCTGCCGGCTACTGGTCGAATCGAAGCGAAATGGCGCATTTTGGGCTCAATTCGGCCTCGTCTACAGGATTTCGGTGGAGTTCTGCCGCGCCGGCCGGTAAGTGGAGGGAATATGCGTATTCTGAAACTCGCGCGCCGGCGGAATTTGTGGAGAACCTTTGGGCGGAAATCGGCCTTATTTCTCATGATAAGTGAGTGGCGGTCTGCTTTCTCCCGTTCTGGTCGGAGTGCTTCACTGCAGGGTCTCCTGCACGTTTCCCTTGTATAGTATTTTTATAGTATTCTACAGTAACCCAAATTGCAGCAAAAGTCCAAGACGAAGGGCCTGAAGAAGGAGCTGTTCGTGGTCAAGAAGATAGGCGGCGACAAGAACGGAGGGGAGAGGAAGGTGCTGATCAACAAGCCGGTGGGTTTTGGTTTTTTTTCTTCCAATAAATGTGTTGAAGAGGCGAGGTGTTGTGTGCTCGCCCTCCTCACCACGTACTATTCAGTGAAAATAGTGTCGTATGTGCTGAAAACACCTCCATTTTGCCAAAGATGACTAATGTTTGAATAAATGAACAACTGTTGTAGTAGCCCCGCATCTCCACACCAACTTGGCCTGGCCCCTAAGACGTTTTGTAGGGTGTAGGGTCATAACTGACCTCTAAAGTTTCCCCAGTTTCCGCTCAGATTCACTTGAGTTTATCAATGTAAACAGAGCAAGATTTTCAAGTTTTGCCTGCGGTGCAATTGCATGTGAAAGTTCCAGCACGAAGTTTCAAAATCTGCGAAAATTTTGCCTGCACGATGTCGGTGTTAAATGAAAAGATTGCACCAAAACGTGGGCAACTAGAACGTTTCATTTCTAAGTAATGGTCGCTTCTAACGATGTTTTGGGTTAAACATTGCAGGCCCCTAGAACTCCTTCCTCCCATTTCACTCCTCCCTCCACCCCCCCCCCCCCCAATTCGCCCCCCCCCCCGCCTCCTCCCATCCATACCCTCCCCCCACCCCCTCCTCTTCATATTCCAGCCCTCCCTTCTCAAAGAATTCCGTCTCAAGCCCAAGAAATACCAGCGCAAATCGACCGAACCCAAGAAAAAGCCCAGTTTCCCAGCAAAGTTGCGCAAAAGCCTGACCCCTGGCACGGTGGTGATTATGCTCGCCGGGGTGCACAAGGGAAAGAGGGCCGTCTTCCTCAAGCAGATGCGGGAGAGTGGACTGCTGCTTGTGACTGGTGAGGGGTGGGGGGGGGGGGGGGAGTTGAGTGGGGGGGGGGGCAGTTGAGTGGGGGGGGGGGGGGAGGGAGTTGAGTTTGGGGGGGGGGGGAGTTGAGTTTGAGTCGGAAGCGCCCCCCCCCCTCGAATAAGAGCCCCCCCCCCCCCCTCGAATAAGAGCCCCCCCCCTGAAGGAAGGTTGCATAAATAAGCGCCCATGGCGCTTATTGGAGGATTTCCGGTAGTTGAGTTGGGGGGAGGGGGTCTGGATGGATGGAGGGGAACTGATCGAGGGGACATTGGTGTTAGCGCTAGAGATGTGCGGCGGACCGATTTCGCGGTCTGGGTAACCCGGACCGGACCGGACCAGTTTGCGGTCCGCCCGGACCAAATTTCGAACCCCTTAGCAAATTTGGCACTCAGCCCAGTTCAAGTTTTTAGCCTCAAAATGCGTTGAATGGGTAGCTCTCAAGATGGAAATCGAAACTTGAACGTTGGACATCCATCGACAGTCATTTGCATCACAAATTACATAATGTTGTATTAAGAAATTAAATTTATGTCGGTATCCTGTAGTAAAACAGGAGCTAAAACAACAGAAATATGCCATACGTAGTTCTGCAGTCTTTCACTATGCAATTCTAACTCCTTGTTCAGCAGGGGGATTTAGGAGAATGGCCCACAGTAAACTTTCCCAAAATTGTTCAAGTTGATTGTCCATTCCCTGGGATACTAGGCATCTCGTGAGACGCTCCATAGGTGGGAGTTTTACCAGCTTCACCCTGTATTTACAGTTCTCAAAGCGCCGCAGGCGAAATTTCTAAATTTTGGAAGACGCTTATGTGCAAATTGTGGGGATTTTGGCTGACGAAGATGGGATTTTTGCTTTGGAAAATTTTTATTCTTACCCGGACCGGACCGGCCCAATTTGGCGGACCGGACCGGACCGCACATCTCTAGTTAGCGCCACCTGACCGCCCCCCCCCACCCCCCTCGATTGGGGGGGGGGGGGGGGGGGGGTGGGTGGGGAGTTGACTCGCACAAAGCTAAAGGGTGCAAATTCTGAACAAACAGACCAATAGCCAGAAATGGCGGAATGTTGTCCCAAGCAGCCGAAATGCGACGTCGTAAAGCAAAATTTCGCCACTTTTGATTTTTTTAAATTTTTGAAGTTTTTGGTGTCTTTCGGGGGGGGGGGGGGTCCCATTGGTACTGCAATGCTTCAACCATTCCGAATCACGCTAATGTACCCCTTTGCAGGCCCCATGAAGCTGAACAACTGCCCCCTGCGGCGCATCTCGCAGAGTTTCGTGATCGCCACCAAGACCAAAATCGATATTTCCAATGTGGAAATTCCCCAACACGTCAACGACGACTACTTCAAGAGGCAGAACAAGAAATCGTTGAAGAACAAGAGGAAGCCAGAGGAGGAGGAGATCTTCGCCCAGCAGGACACGGTGGGGGGGGGGGGGGGGGGGGGGGGGGGGGGGGGGGGGGGGGAGAGGCACTATGAGGGAGACAGAGACTGTAGGAGGGAACGAGAGGGAGGAAGAGAGGGTGAGAGAGGTACTTGGAGGGTGGGAGGGAGAAAGGTACTAGGAGGGAGACGGGGGGGGGGGAGTACGGTGAAGAAGGATGGGGGGGGGGGGGGGGGTCGGAGGGAAGCACTGGGAATGAAACACAGAGGGAGGGGGAGATAGTAGTGTCGATTGAGACGTGTGTACGCTTGCACTTAATAGGACTGAAACTTAATACTTTGATAGGACCGAAAGAGTGAAGGGGGGGGGGGGGGGGGTTGAGGATAGGATTGAATCGAGACGCGAAGTCAGGGTGAGAGGAAGCGAAGGAGGGAGGGAGGGAGGGAGGTTTCGCGGAAAGAGGGAGATAGGCGTTGAGGAAGAAGCGGGCGAGAGTAGGAACCGACTACGTGTAGGCCTGGCCAGACACACTAGGCAAAGCAGCCAATGAGCGATGACCTCTTGATTCTCTCCCCGTTCTTCAGAAGTACGTGGTCTCGGACCAGCGCAAGGCGGACCAGCAGACGGTCGACAGGGCCATTCTATCGTCCATTCGCGCCCGCGAGGACAAGAAGCTGCTGTTCGGCTACTTGGGCAGCTACTTCAAGCTGGCCAAGAACCAGGCCCCTCACAGCATGCTGTTCTAGATCCCGGGCGAAAACAATGTTGATGTTGGAGGCTAGGAGAAGGGAAGAGTTGCTTGTGTTGTTGTTGGTTGAGTCTTGAGTCTTTGGAGGAGGATTTGAGAAGGATTGTGAATGAAGGGGGAACTGTGGCTGACTGGCCCCAGGCTTGGAAGAATAGCCTGGGGCGACTCAGCGGCAGTTGAGCAATCACATTCACACTCTACAGTACGCTTCAACGCGTCAATAGATTGACAAACGCAACTTGGAGGATAGCAGAGTTGATTCTCTTCTCATGATGATCCTCGAATAAATATGTAGCACAGATCACAGAAAGGACGAGACTAAAATAAATAGTCGACCAAAGTACAGTCTACGTACGTAGGTACACATAATAGACAGACGTGAAGTACCGTGAATAAATGACAGACAGAGAAAGGGCACAGGATAGGCTAAGTCGCTTAATTCCCACACACGACCAGTACAGGAACAGTCGGGAAAGCTCTGTAGAAGCTAGGCTAGTTTACTGAACGTATACCATGTGTGTAACCTTTATCACAAGTTGATTATGCAACGGCGACCCTATGAAGCAATATTGTAGTTCCCTATTATCATGCTAACAAGATTTGCCGTTTACTATACGTGAATGCAGGAACTCATCGTTGCCGACCGAAAACAACAACGAACGAGACAGAAAACGGATAAATACGTAATTGTGGCTAAGAACACATTCGATTTCATTCAACACCACGTTCTAGTGAACTACAGTATAATGAACGCAGTCTAGCAAGCTAACGACAGATTCGAAACTTCGATGAATAAACATGCTACAGATTTTCGACGAACTCCATAGAGGAAGAGAGAGAGAGAGAGATCTTTGCAGCTCGGACAGACACGCAACACGCACGACTGGTCGGAAAGGCCGACTTTGCACCGGAGATCTAGACTAGAACTGAAACCTTGCTGAATTGGGTGCGTAGTCTACAGTATACTCTATTCAGCAAGGACTCTCCATCCTTCTAGTCTTCAATACTCAATAAATACTGCTCCCAGACGCTCCAAATAGCAATAGACAGCCATTCAGCCGTCACTAGAGTTCGATGGGCTTTCTTGGCTGGTTGGGCCGCCTGTTCTGGATGGTCTTGCAGCCGTAGACGCAGACGACGACGGTGACGGCGATCACGAATATCGTGAGAATGATCAGAATGGCCAGAGTCATGCCCCAGACGCCGTCGAGCGTCCCCCGGATGTAGGCGGCCTGCTTGTTGGTGCGAAAGACGTCGCCCACGAAGTGGCCAATGGCGTTGGCCACCTCGGCCTGAGAAAGAGAGAGAAGTGAATGAGTGCAAGCCATGTAGGTATTATGATAGGCGTGTCAGTGATCAAGCACATTGCAATCAATCATAATCTACACTGCAACTGCTCGAGTGGTTTCGAGTCACTGATAACTTATGCATCCTTCACAAACAACCTCAGTTTCTGCACACACACATCACCACCACGGCTTACAGTGTACTTCAGACTTGCCAATGGATACAGTAACCCAAGTGGTTTGCAGTTGTAGTCTCACCTGTCTGTCACCACTGGAACCGCCGCTGTAGGATGGCTGGTATCCTCCATCACCGTAGTCACTCATCTGAAGAGGTTACAGCATTGTGTAGTGTCGTGAATGTACCACGCGAAAAGCTCCTCAAATCCAAGACGTTTATATACTCGCCAACGCAACCATATTGTAGTCATTCATCTGAAGAGGTTACAGCATTGTGTAGTGTCGTGAATGTACCACGCGAAAAGCTCCTCAAATCCAAGACGTTTATATACTCGCCAACGCAATCATAATTATTGTAGTCATTCATCTGAAGACGTTACATCATTCATTATGTAGTGTCGCGAATGTACCACGCGAACAGCTCCTCAAATCCAAGACGTTTACATACTCGCCAAAGCACCCATTTTGTAGTCATTCATCTGAAGACGTTACATCATTATGTAGTGTCGCGAATGTACCACGCGAAAAGCTCCTCAAATCCAAGACGTTTATATACTCGCCAACGCAACCATATTGTAGTCATTCATCTGAAGAGGTTACAGCATTGTGTAGTGTCGTGAATGTACCACGCGAAAAGCTCCTCAAATCCAAGACGTTTATATACTCGCCAACGCAATCATATTGTAGTCATTCATCTGAAGACGTTACATCATTCATTATGTAGTGTCGCGAATGTACCACGCGAACAGCTCCTCAAATCCAAGACGTTTACATACTCGCCAAAGCACCCATTTTGTAGTCATTCATCTGAAGACGTTACATCATTATGTAGTGTCGCGAATGTACCACGCGAAAAGCTCCTCAAATCCAAGACGTTTATATACTCGCCAACGCAACCATATTGTAGTCATTCATCTGAAGAGGTTACAGCATTGTGTAGTGTCGTGAATGTACCACGCGAAAAGCTCCTCAAATCCAAGACGTTTATATACTCGCCAACGCAATCATATTGTAGTCATTCATCTGAAGACGTTACATCATTCATTATGTAGTGTCGCGAATGTACCACGCGAACAGCTCCTCAAATCCAAGACGTTTACATACTCGCCAAAGCACCCATTTTGTAGTCATTCATCTGAAGACGTTACATCATTATGTAGTGTCGCGAATGTACCACGCGAAAAGCTCGCCATATCCAATGCGCTTTGCGTACTGTACTAATTCATACATCGCATGGCTCCACGCAACACTGACTACACTACATCCCAGAGACACACACACTGATCACTCACCAGGTCAGACTTGCAGAGGGGCCAGCAGCAGCAGGGCGGCCGCCTAGCGAATAGTCGTCCCCAGTCCAGCGGCTTCCCACTCCTCTCGTGCGCGCAGACCCACTGGCAGTGCTGTAGACTGTGGGGCTGGGGCGGGACCACCGGAATCTTGGAGGCCTTGCTGGGCGCGCGCTGCGGGGGCGCGCTCCTCCTCTCTAGTCCAGCAGACGGGATACTGTAGGGGCGCGAATTCAAAAATGCCACAGAGCGCGCAGGCTGATCAGGAGACGGGAAGCCCGGAGCACCAGTGGAGCAGCGCGGCTCCTGACATCGTCGTCGGTTGAGAGACAATCGGTGGTTAGCGTAGACTCGTCAGTAGTCCGAGGCGGCGGGAAGAAACATTCGCCCTGCAACACCTGAAGTCTTCAGAAGAAGGCACTAACATGAGTGTAGGCGGCTTTGTGCAAACACTTGAACGACGCGACTTCGACGGACTTACATCTCAATGAGACAACGTAGGCATTGCCACCTTAGTCGAACGAAATATATGTACGCAAGTTTACCTTCCAAGATGTGATGACGCCTTATTGCATGGACTAGTCTAGACCACAGAAATTCATGAGCAGTTGGCACCTGCCGTGGTCTCACTCACTTTGCGGCCTCCCATTGATCCATTTTAGCAGAGGCTCTTTATTATGTATCCTACACATAGCAGCAGTCAATCCATCACTCTGCAGACACATTATTCGTCTTCTAGACGGCCGTCATCGTCGCCTCTCGCGCTTTCAAAGAGCGCCGCGCGCGTGCCCTGAGATTTCCCAGCCGCCGTCCATTTTCAGTGGGACCGCTGCGGGCGCGCCTAACGTACGACTCCAAAGGGTAGAGAGAAAGAGGCGTAAGCGCGCACACCTTAGGCTCTGGAATGCCTTCTGGTAGAAGCGGATGGTAGATCCCTTCTCTCTCACGCGAAAGGGGGGAAGGAGGAAGAGATGACATGGAGAAGCAACGAACGTAGGAGGGCGCCATTGGCAGACAGAGAGAGAGAGAGAGAGGGCAAAGCGAGCGAGCGAGCGAAACACAGGGGCCCGCGCCTTTTCAATTACGTCCCACTACGCGAGAAGCCGCCTTGAGCCGCGCCCCCGGTTCACGGGCGGAGTGGGGAAGTCTGCTTGACGGGCTCTACCCCCCCCCCCCCCCTGTAGCTGGCTCTAGCTGGCGCTTTGCTTGACTGGGCGCTCCTTCCTATTCATCCGCTCTATCCGGCCACGGAGCTCGCTCGCTAGCCGCTGCTGCTGCTGCGCTGGCAAGGGCCCCCTAATGTGTCTGGCAAGCCCTACGTAGTTCCCTCTCTCCCTCTCCTTTCTGCGGTGAGGGAGGGAGGGAGGGAGGGAGGGAGAGAGGGAGGGAGGGAGGAAAGTGGGGAGCGGATAGAGCGCCCTGTCTCTCCTCACGCTTGGCCTCAATCGCGAGACGCCGATGCGAGGATACGCGCGCGGCTTATTCCCTCCCTTCCTCCCTCATCTGCTGGAGCTTACTACTGGCGCGGCGGCTATTGAATGCATACAGGCCGCTATTACAGGAGATTGCCCACTTGAAATGTGACGTCTGCTCCCATACGGAAAGGCTTCACCTTTGTTTGCCTTGCCGTTGAGCGAGCGCCCCATACAGCCATCAATCAAACCGCTGCCATCACGTGGTAGCCTACAATCTACATTCAACGTTTGTTTCATTTATTGGGTCATTTATTGCAGTGTTACATTGAAGGGGCGAATGATCTCAATGGGCTGAATTCAACTACCAAATCGCACCCATTAGGTGGCGATTTCTGGGCACTAATGGCTGCTTTAATTATCCATTAAGCTGGCTTCACACTTACGCATTAATCCGCAGTAGTGGCGACAGCTTATGTTCCCTACAGCCTACACAAACCACAAACTCAGACTGCGAATCGGCAGACTGTGACATGAGCAAGTACAAACTAAAAAAATAACCATCTTCGAATGTTGATGGCAATTAATGCAGTTGTACTGCAGTTAGTGTTCAAGCCAAGCACAGTTCGCTATTCCACAGGCTACATACATACATACGTGCGGCACATACACTACAGACATGTAGCGCCCTTCAAATAGAGACCCGCGCACAGCACTTTTCGTTAATGAAGTTTGGAGGGCCTGCCAGTGTAGTGGCGCATAGCACTGGCCGTGACGCAGTCTAGGCTAGCAGGTGTCTGATTGAATTGCAGCTTACGCCTCTCAAAACAAGGCCCTTAGGGAAAATGCGGCTCGCCTCTCTCTCTGAAAGCAGTGCACCACCACCGCCCGTGTTGCTTTGTTTAGCGCCAGAGCGTGTTAGAATCCGGGGTGATTTTTTGAATGAGTGTAGGTAGCACACTACAAACGCAATGAAGTAGGCAAGGCGATTAGGGCAGAGCTCAGACGTCGACTATTCTCAAGGATTCTTGGCCTCCCTACTTTGCTTTCTACCGAGTGCTAAACAGGGGACTTTCTGAACATTCACTAGGTATACCGCATGACACCGCCTTATTTGTTCCTCCCTCATTCCCTCTTTTGCTTGCGTCACACCTTCCTCCTCTTGGGATTTACGGGAACGATCCCCCCAACACTACTCTTCAAAACGGCACTTGAAGAGAGCAGACGCATAAGATAGTAGGGGTTGGGTGCTTCGTGAGGATCTCCATACGCAATTGGCACTTCTACGAGCACCCACAGGCTTAGGTAGATGGCAGGAAGCAGGCAGAGAAGGCAAGAACACAAATGGTGTGTGGACTCTGATTAGTCCGCATGATGATAGTATGGGGGCAGAAGATAGACCACCCTACGAGTTCTTAGAAGGCTGTTGTATTCTTTTCAGTGGGCCACGATAAATAATTGAGCCGGTCCCCTATAATTTCTGAGTCGATCGCAATTTGTTGGGAATGGAGGCTAGTGAGCCGCTGTTCTTTGCCACGGGCCTCACATGTTTGGGCAGTTTACCGAACTAGACTAAACTGTTTGCTGCCCACGCTTTCGGATGGTTTGCTCTGCGACGCGATGTGGTTCTAATCTTAAGTTACACTTTTGAACCAAACAGTCACTACAAGTCGATATCAAGCTCAACAACTGCGGTACACTTGTGGTGTGCTTCTTTGCTGATCCTGAAGCGTTCGGTACATTCGTGCAGTATATTCAACGTGATTTGAAATCAATCAATACAGTGTGCTCCGATGCGAGTGTACAGTGATGCGTTTAATATTATTTGCTCATTTTGTTGTATGCTGTTTAACGAATTGCTAATGGTAAAAGACAGTTTGGCGCAAAAGTAACATTTACAACTTGCATCAGCGTAGTTTACTGTGCCAGTTTGTTTTAAAATAGATACCGTAATTTCGTCGAAATAATGACGAATCTTCCACCGGGTGATAAAGCAATTTATATTTCTCTACAGGGAATTTGAAAACAACGCAACAAAATCCGAATATACGTCTTGTGAACAAACGAATCCTCTCGAGACAACTGCAAAGCAAAGCGCAAATACAAAACCGAATTTGTTGAAATACTACAAACGCGTTTCGCCTAACTGTAGAATTCGGAAAATACTACAACGCGAGAACCACAGTAGAGGTAGAGGGTGGGTGGGTTCCGTTTGATTGCCGCTCAGGATTTCTGGGATTATTTTACACACAGAAATTGCCAGAGAACGACAGCACACCAAAGTAGATTCATTTCACCACAAAATCAGGCCCAAAAAATGACGCTGAAAGGTCACTCGAACCGGCCGAATGTGCCGATTGTTATGGAGGACATTTTCGGATGGGTCCGGGACGGCAACGCCATTCAAGTCAGAGTTTGGTTGGACGATCCCGAGCACGACCTGAATCAGGGGTGAGTGGTTGGTTTTGATTTGGTTTGTGGGGTGTGTCTTCCAATCCCAATCATTGTAATTGTCTGTTGTCATTGTCACACATCGAGCCGACGGACCGCACGCAGAGTACACACTACACATCCATAGTTCTTGCGCAAACCAAATGCGGCAGCGAGCAAAGCGTCACAGACAGATGTGCGCAGCGCAGCATAGGTGCCGCCCGGATTCGGGCCACGGGGGGGGGGGGGGTGGCAAGCCAGGTTGCGGGGGGCGGGGTCTAGAGAAAAGCGAATTCACTTTTCGCTTCCTGATAAAATGAATACACCAAAATGGCGAAATTTTGCCCCGAAGCGCGTTTTAAGCGACTTTTGAGGGCCAATATGCCGAAAATAAATAAAGGAAAAACCTCTCAAAAATAGCGCGCCGGCGAAAATTTTAGCTCGAAGCTACCATTTTCAGAGAATATTTCGCGGCGAGGTGGGGGGGGGGGGATTGGTGAATTCGGCCGTTCGATACCTTCCCAGGGGGGGGGGGGGGGGTCCCGGGCTTGACCCCCCTGCCCCCCGCGGCACCTGTGATTACTGGCTATTTTTGGAGAGCTTCAAGAACCACATTCTTGTTTTTGTTACCCCCTCCCCTCTCTCTCCTCAATTCTCGGTCTAACTTTTTCCCCCCCCCCCTCCCCGAGCCTCGAGAGCAATTGCACCTCTGAGTTTTCCAATGAGCACTCCACCTGACCATCACACACATACCTAGGTACGGAATGACATACCGTAACGCGCCCCCCCGCGGAGGGGGGGGGGGGGAAGGGAATCCCGGATTTTGGGGTGGGGGGGGGGGGGGGGTTTCGAAAACCGAGACTGAGGAAGGGGTCAAAATGACCCAAAAGTTTGGCAAAAAAGTAAGGAAATTTTTAAAAAAATAGGGTAAAGAGTGCCATGAAAAAACGCTGAATTTTGATGAAGAACAACAGTCTAAATATAGCGCCGCAGGCGAAAATTTTCGCATTTTTTCTGCGAGGGGAGGGGGGGGGACCGAATGAACGCACACACACAC